>KE159128.1:39900-82153 GCA_000411055.1 Leavenworthia alabamica | reverse complement strand
ATATATTTTCAACTACTGGTATGCTAAGTTAAGATGATAAAAATCTGATTTAACAAATTATATAATTTTTTTTTTGCAACAATATTACACTACAGTTTAAAAAATAAAATTTGCACAAACTTTACCTTTTTTTGAAATAAAAATTGTGGGCTCGGGTTATAAAAGTAAGCAACACAGAGAAAGCCTTTTTGATTTTTTTTTGTTCCCACCAATCTCTTGTTTGATTACTTCAATGGCGTCGTCGCTTCTGAACACACCGACGATCCACCTTCAGTCAGAGTCAAAGCTGATCTCTAATCACACGAAACCTCTTTTCTTAACCTCGATTTTCATGTTCAACAAATCCTTCAAATCCTGTGTTCTAGTAAGTGCTTTGGATTCAAATAACATAACTAGATTATAATGAAAAGTACGTCAAAATAGACAGATCTAAGCAGAGATCTGTTTCTACACACCATTCTTTTATGTTTTATTATTACAGACCCAGAAACAGAGTAGTTGCTTAACATATATAAAGGACTGGACTACATAAACATATATCAAACATGATATTTTTATTTAATATCTATGTTTTTTTTCATATCCTAAAGTGTGACAGATGCGATGTTCCATCAAGACCTTTCTCAATGTATCCCTTTGTGTACTCTGGTACAGTGAATTCTCTGTATTTTGGAGGGTTTTCTTCAGAAAGAAGCTCTTTGATTGGTCCATAAACTGTTGAGTTTGGATTCACACTCGTGGTGAAAAAGCTCGCTACTGAAATTCTTGGTTTAGTCTTGTTTACAAGAACCCTATGATCAACGCTTATGAACTTATCGTTTGTTATCAGCTGTTCAAACCAAAACAAAAAACAGCTTAGGTTGGTGAGGATGTAATATTGTAATTTAATGTATCTCTGACTAAAACCCTCTGTTCTATGCTTACCTGCACTAAATCTCCGATGATGATGATAAGAGCCCCAGGAAGAGGAGAGACATTGACCCAACAGTCTTGATGAAGAAATTGAAGACCACCAACGTTGTCTTGGAGAAGAATGGTGATAAAACTGTTGTCTGAATGCCTACTTGTGCCCAAAGATAGGTTAGGTTGTGGACAAGGAGGGTAATAATGGCAGATTACATGCATACCCTTCATGCAACCCATACTCTTAAGAGTCTCAGGCTTCAAACCAAGAGCTTCTGAGAGAAGCTCAAAGAGCAAACCGCCCAAGTTCATCACATGCTTGGAGTATCCGATCATAGCATCCCTGAACCAATGATGTTAGAGTCAATACATCTTCATTATTTCCCTTAAGAATTCTCAGTGAAAACATAATATTACCTGCAAGCCACTGGGAGTTCCTCAGGGTTTGGAGGATCAGGAGCCATGTATCCAGCGAAAGAGTCTCTCCAGTCACCAGAAGACGAACTGAACAGTTCGAAATTGTTGTGGTAGATGAATTTTTTAGCGAAGTCATGCGAGAAGTAAGGTTTCTTAACCTGGGGATCTTCATTAAGAAACCTAACAGCTCCATCTTTAATCTCTTCAAGAGCACTTAGAGGAACGCCATGATTAATCACCCGGAAAAGTCCCCAGTTCTCTGCAGCGTCTTTGATCTTCTCCACAATGTTTTCACGCGATACTGAGTCCTCAAGGACGCATGCAAAGTCGATGATAGGGACTGAAAAATGCGAGGCAGAAGCAGAAGGCTTCTCCTGGGATAAGTCAACTGGACGTAAACCAAAGATAGGAGGAATCTTGGTCTTATCGGAAGACTTAAGCTCGTTGTAAGAGTTACATTCAATCGAGTTCTTGGTCACCATTTTTTACTTTTATTTTTGTTTTAGTTTTGTTTTCCTCAGCATTTCTCAGACATGAGTGCTATCAGCTATATATAGCAAACACAATAAGAGATAACAAAAGAGAAACGTGGAGAAGATCATGCAGAAAACGAGTCTTTAAAAAGACAAAATCCAGAGTCTGGTCTTTTTTATGTGGGACCCATATCACGAGTTTGGTCTTTCTATTTGGGACCCATATCACGAGTTTGGTCTTTCAATGTGGGACCCATATCATGAGTTTCGTCTTTTTATGTGGGACCCATATATGAACGTTTAGTGAAGCTTAAAATGAAACGTTATAAGAACATCGCATTATTAGATTACTAGCTAAATATTATTTAATTTGAAAAAATTACCTTCAAATTTCAAAATATCACAAAAAAAAACATTTCTTGATAATATTATTTTTAGAAAAAAATACCAAAAAAACGGCTATATTTATAGATATTAAACGAGCAAATTACCAAACTATTATAACATGATATGTTTTATTCCAATATTTTCCTTGTGAGCATCATCAAAAAGACACATACATGCACACACTTCTTCTACATGTTAGGTTCTAACCTATATTGAAGAAGATGAAGAAGACTGAGCTGCTGACGAAAACAAGTCTCTTTCTTCTCTCTTTACTTCATCAAATCCTCTAGATCTCTTCATATCTCTCTCTTCTTCATCTTCATCTTCTACATGTTTCACTCTCTTTGACCCATTGTAACAAACATCCGAAGGTACTTGTTGATCATTACAAGACACAGACGGACACAAACCAGGATCTTTAACGGTATTACCCTCTAATCCCTCAAAGCTATCCGCTATAATCTCATCAGGTGCTGCTCCAATCATGATCTGTGCTTCACGTGTTCTTGATATAGCTTTAGTTAGTAGCTCACGAGCTGTGTCCATATCTACAATAGGTTGAACATAGTTTGTTCCAAGTTCCACACCAGAAGCTTTGAGAACAGTTAAAGGAGCGTCCCATGGATGATGAATCCATTCCGTTGGCAATCTCGCAAGCTCGGGAAGCCATTGCCTTATATACTCACCTTCAGGATCATACTTAGCACCTTGTATCTGAAACCAAAACAGAGATGTTTTCAAATGAAAAATGTAACCATTAACATAAACCAAAACGTTTTATAGTTTACCGCAGGATTCTCCAAGCGATCAAGCTCGTGACCATCCGGTAAGCTCCCGGAGATATACTGCCAGCCGAGTATATCACATTCCAAATCAGCATCTAAAAGTGTATCCCAAAAATACTTCATTCCCCATTTCCATGGAATAAGAAGAAACTTAACAGCAAAGCTCGAAACAATCACTCTTATACGATTATGCATCCATCCTGTAGCCCAAAGCTCTCTCATTCCAGCATCAACCAAAGGATAACCAGTTCTGCCTTGTCTCCAAGCTTTGAACTTATCAACATTAGTATCCCAAGGGAAGAAACGAAGATGACTTAACAACGATTGTTCATGAGTAAATGGGAAATTAAAACATATATAACGAGAATACTCTCTTAAACCAATCCCTTTAAGAAAAAGCTCTGCACTTTCATCTCCTTCATTGTTCTTATCTCTTGCCCATATCATTTGTTTCATCCGAGCACACTGGAAAACACGTCTCACGCTTATTTCCCCGTAATGGAGATATGGAGAAAGCAATGAGGTTGAGTTACCAACAACTTTCTTGCTCTTCTTTGTGTAATCTATCAGTTGTTTCTCAATGAACTCATTCAGTATCTTATCAGCATTACTCCATCCTGGAGACCAGGCTCTAGTTAACAACGCATTGCTCGGTTTCTCAGCTTCGTTTTCTAAACCAAGTTCTTCAATTGAACATGCCCAAACCGGATCAGCTGCTAACAAAGAAAAGATAAAAACTTACATCACAGAAACATGTGAAAATGTTAAAATCTTTAAAGGTTTTACCAGAAGTTATTGGTATCAATCGCCAAGGAGGAGGAAGCATAACGGATTCAATAGACATGTCTAAGCATTTCTTCCAGTAAGAACTAAAGCTTGTAAAAGGTTTGCCTTTTTCACAGTATATTTCCCAAGGTTCATACAATAGATCTCCATTGAAGCTTTGCACAGAGATCCCAAGTTCCATTAGCTTCTCCTTTACAGTATGGTCCCTAACAAGCGAAACAGGATCTACAAACCAACCAAACAGGATCTTCAAAAGAACATTATTTATATCTCTTGAAGGAGAAATGAGAGATTAAATACCATAGAGATGATTAAAGACAAGTTTTGTAGCACCAGTGACTCGAATACAATCAATGATAGCAGAAACAGTGTTATGAGTTTTGATAATAGTGAGTTTAGATCCAAGAGCTATCAAGGATTGAGATAAGTGAGTAAGTGATTGTTTCATCCACCATCTTGAAGCTCTTCCTGGATAAAACTGTCCTTCTTCTTCAGGACACCAAATAAAAACAGGAAAAACAGATCCTTCATGAGCAGCAGCTGCTAATGCTGGATTATCTTCAATCCTTAAGTCTCTTCTGAACCAAACTATAGTCTTCTTGTTCGTCGTCATAGTCTTCTATGATCAGACATCAACAACCAAAATCAGCTAAAACTCACTAAACAATCTCAGATCATACAAGAGCTACTTCTATATATATCAATAAAAAGGATGAAAATAATCAAATATAAACAAGTAAAAAAGGAAACTTTTACCAGAACTCAGAGGTCGTGGAAGAGCTTCAAAATCTAAAGACTATGATCAAGGTTTATTTTAATGATTGACTTCTTCTTCCTATTTTGGGTAAGCAAAAGTTAAAATATTTGAGATCTACCTCAAAGACGAAAAAACATAGACATGAGAGTACTGTGTATGTAATAATTGTACATATAATAATAATAATATTTTACTACAAGACAATAAAGTAGACACCTTTAGCCACAACTAGTGGCGTATGTTTTTATTATTGTTTTTTTACTCATTTTTCATTTGCTCTTCTTAGATTTTTTGGGAGGATCATCTATAAACTATTTATAGTAAGATATTTTAGAAGAGATCGAACAACTTTGTATTGAATATTAAGTGGGCCTAAATTGGGCCGAAGAAGGTGATGGTTCTTAATAATGAACTCGATTCTCCTCATGCCCACTTTTATAGAATCCATTAAATGTTTATTTATGTGATATATCTTAATGAGTGGTTTTAGCAAGCAGAATCTAATACAAATCCACTCCTTTTACTTTATTATAAAAAAAGAAAAGAGAATATTAAAAATTGAATATTCGTGTATACCCTAATTCGTGGACCAGTAATGCCTATGGTTTATAATTCGATAGGGCCCTGTAAAATCAAGTTGGGCCGATTTTGATAGCCCAGTAAGAACACGACTTAACTTCCAAGTTCCAACACCATAAATGTGTTATTTAGTGACGACTGACAACATTTATATAAAAAAACTATACTTGTGAAAAAAAAATTGAAAGTGCATTGACATTGGAGTTATATGTGTATGATAAATTCATATTATAAAAATCAAATATATTTTATATGACCAGATCTAGATCTCGGCATCTAACTTTAGGTTAGGTTCACGAGTGTAACCGAACAGTATTAGATTATAATTAAATCCAATCTTCGGTTTAGAGTCGGTTTAATCAGCAATGGCCGACACACAATAAAAACGCGTTCACGAATTTTATTCCGTAGTAATGGACTGTGACAATGACTTCTCTAATAGGCAACTGGATTTTATCGTCACTTATTATTATTTTATATAGAAACCAAATCAACAACCAAAAAAAAATGAAAATATAATAAAATAATAAAAGTCGATATTTATGGTAACAATATAAATCGTTAAATTATATATATAAAAATTAAAAAAATAAATATTTACAGCAAGTCGACAGTGTAGAGATTGAAAAAGACCTTTTAAGCTTTACAACGAAAACACTGTACTACTTATATCTCCCTTAAATAGTAATAACAATTTAGCCACTGTAAAAGGTATTATCATTCTTTAGATCTGAATCTTTTTTTTTTATGAAGGTTTAATTTAAAGCTTCATTCAATCTTGGGATCTCTCTTTCAGTAGTACCAGTGAGTGTGGCTCTTATTGGTCGGTAAGTTTATCGATTTCTCCTTCTTCATTCTCATTGAGTTTCTTGTACATGTTACTTGATTTACACTTAACTTAAGATCTGAATCAAGATGCTTTTGTGTGTGTGTGGGGTTTCTAATCCAATAAATACGGATCTAAATATTCGATATAGCTTCTTGTGTCAGTGCTTATCTACCAAACATTGTAACTGTTTAAAGTCATTGTTTTTATGATTGTTCTGTTTCTTGATTTATGCAGAAACACTTGAGAAAAGACTTTGTTTTTGTATACATTACACTCTTTTGATTGTTGATGATGAGAGGGAGATCTGATGGAAGCCAAAAGAAGAAGCTTATAGCTTCAATCTGCCTTGTGGCTTTATTCGTTTGTTTCTTTTACATCTATGATTCCTCTAGCCAAGGTTCATCAGCTTTGGAATATGGAAGATCTTTGAGAAAACTTGGATCTTCTTATTTGAGTGGAGATGATGATAATCTTGATACCAAAGATGATTCTGTTTCCATTGGAGAGAACAGTCTTGTTGTTGCCAAAAGTTTCCCTGTAAGTTCTCTAATCAAAATCTCAAGCTTTGGATCTGGAAAGCTAACTTATGTTATCTATGTGTGTTTAAGGTATGTGATGATCGTCACTCAGAAATCATTCCTTGCTTAGATAGGAACTTTATTTACCAAATGAGGTTGAAGCTTGATCTATCTTTAATGGAACATTATGAAAGACATTGTCCTCCTCCCGAACGACGTTTTAATTGTTTGATTCCTCCACCATCTGGCTACAAGGTTCTTTTTCTTCTTATGCTTTCATTTGATTCATTAGTTTCTTGTAACTTCTCTTTATTGTTTGTCTCCTTTTTTGTTTTTAAGGTTCCTATAAAGTGGCCTGAGAGTAGAGATGAAGTGTGGAAAGCTAACATACCTCACACTCACCTTGCAAAAGAAAAGTCTGATCAGAATTGGATGGTTGAAAAAGGCGAAAAAATCGCATTTCCTGGTGGTGGTACTCATTTTCATTATGGAGCTGATAAATACATTGCATCCATAGCAAATGTAAGAGTCTCTTAACTCACTTTTTTCGATAATTTGCTTTTTCTAATGATCTTTTGACTTGCAGATGCTTAATTTTTCGAACAATGTATTGAATGATGAAGGGAGATTAAGAACAGTTCTTGATGTTGGTTGTGGAGTTGCGAGTTTTGGAGGTTACCTTTTAGCATCTGATATATTAACAATGTCATTAGCACCTAATGATGTTCATCAGAACCAAATCCAGTTTGCATTAGAGAGAGGAATCCCAGCTTATCTTGGTATTTTAGGTACTAAAAGGCTTCCTTACCCGAGTAGATCATTCGAGTTCGCTCATTGTTCTCGATGTAGGATTGATTGGCTTCAAAGAGATGGTATCCTTCTTCTTGAGCTTGATAGGTTACTAAGACCAGGTGGTTATTTCGCTTATTCGTCTCCTGAAGCTTATGCACAAGATGAAGAGAATTTGAAGATATGGAAAGAGATGAGTGCTCTTGTTGAAAGAATGTGTTGGAGAATCGCGGTTAAAAGAAACCAAACTGTTGTTTGGCAGAAACCATTGAGTAATGACTGTTACTTTGAGAGAGAAGCAGGGACACAGCCTCCTCTTTGTCGGTCGGATTCTGATCCTGATGTGGTTTCAGGTGTTTTAATGGAAGCTTGCATCACTCCTTACTCTAAGCGTAAGTTTTCTCTGCATTTGCTTTTCCATTTCTCTTAGTTTGTGTTGTTTTAAGAAACTTCGTTGGTTGGTTACAGATGACCATAAGACCAAGGGAAGTGGTTTAGCTCCATGGCCAGCTAGGTTAACTTCTTCTCCTCCTCGCCTTGCGGATTTTGGTTACTCAACCGATATGTTTGAGAAGGACACGGTACTAAAAACTGCAACCATTGATCTTACTTGATTAGTTCATATAAAACACATATTGTGTTTTTTGTTTGTAGGAACTTTGGAAACAACAAGTGGATAGTTACTGGAATCTAATGTCGTCAAAAGTCAAATCAAACACAGTGAGGAATATAATGGACATGAAAGCTCACATGGGTTCTTTTGCAGCTGCTCTTAATGATAAAGATGTATGGGTTATGAACGTTGTCTCTCCTGATGGTCCCAACACTCTCAAACTCATCTATGATCGTGGTTTAATCGGGTCAAATCATAACTGGTACGTAACCAAAAACTAAAACTTCTCAAACTCCTCCTCAATGGTCTGTTTTGTTTCTGGTTTAACATAGGTGTGAAGCTTACTCTACATATCCACGAACATACGATCTGTTGCACGCATGGACTGTAATTTCAGAAGTTAAAAGTAAAGGATGTAGCATTGAGGATCTATTAATAGAGATGGATCGGATTCTTAGACCTACAGGATTCATCATCATCAGAGATAAAGAAAGTGTTGTAGAATCAATCAAGAAGTATTTAAAGGCTTTGCATTGGGAGATTGTGGTATCAGAGAAGGTAACTACAAGTTCAGAACTTGACCAAGACAATGAAGATGGTGAGAACAATGTTGTTTTCATTGTCCAAAAGAAACTGTGGCTCACTAGTGAAAGCCTAAAGGACACTGAGTAAACAAATCAAAAGAAAGAAAAAGAAATTGTTTTATCCCACAAGTTTATTATATAGTTTTATTTTGATTATTTGTAGTTTGATTGTATTACATAAGTATTATAAATACTAAAATTATTCATTGTTTTTTTTAATGTGGGTTATATCGTAATTAACTATTAAGAATTTTTTAAATATAGTCCTTAAATATTGGAGTTATCTTGGTTCTCGACCCCGTAAAATTACCTTGAAATTTTGCTTTTTTTTTTAGTAAATAAAATTCAGTGTTCTCCTTCTTTTTCTCGACCTAAAATTTGTCTGAAACCTAATCTCTCTCTTTGTCTTTCCAAAAAAAAATACTTACTATTTGGAAAATGAAAATCAATGAGATCAAGATTTGAATTCTCTAATCTCGTTGGAATCTTTATCTATCAGGTCTGAATTTTATAAATGTTTGTTACAGACATGATAATGTGTTAAAGTTCCTTCATTAATGGTTGATTTGTTCTTGTTGCTTGATCTATAAGTTAGGGTTTGGCGAATTCACAGATTTGCAACATCTGAAGTTTTAACTAACCAGAAATGACAACATCCGTGAAAGGCATTCTCAAAGGTCTTCGTTACATTACTCAGATTTTTGGTAAGTCTCATTAATCCACAACAATAATTTTTCAACTTTTCTTGTAACACAAGTCACATCTCTGTAACCTAAAAAAAAATCTTATTGCAGACGAAGATAAAGAGCATATGCAGATTGGGTTTCCTACTGACGTAAAACATGTAGCTCACATCGGATCTGACGGTCCCGTAGCCAGTGCGCCAAGCTGGGTAGATTTTGTATATTTTTAAAGTAGTTTATAAGTATACTCATCTCATCATATTATATTATATATCAATGGTAAAAAACCTGTAGATGGGTGACTTCAAACCTCAGGAGAATGAGAATGGTCAAGGAGATGCCAACAACAATCAAATAGGAGGAGATGGATCACAAGAGACGTTGCCTCAACCTGAGAAACTCAAGCATAAGAAGACTAGGCGTAAAACCGAGACGGGATCACAAAACGGTTCTCCACCTAGACGACACAGTAGTGTGTCAACATCAGATCTACAACCAAAACCATCAAGACGTCACCACAGGAATAAGCATGGGTCGATGGATTCATCGAACGACCCATCAGTAAGGAGGAAACGTGTTGTCTCGGTGACTGATACGGAAGGTACAGAAGGTACAGAAGCTTCAACTAGAAAGACTACAACACGTCATAGGAAGCTTAAAGGAACAGGAGGAGAGGTATCGATGAGGAAGGCCAAAGGCAAAACTGAGAATCCTATTGATAAATGTAATGATGATAAATGCGAGAGAGACTAAAACAACACAAAATGGTATCTATGTTGAATGTAATTTGATTAACAGTTCTATAGAGAGAAACATATTTGTTTCACATAGAAAATGATTTAACCACTTGAGAAGTTATAATAGAGCAGACAACAACATAACATAACTCAGACTGATTCTAATATATAATTTTCTATTTCTTACGAAGATCAATGCCAGCTTTCTTGGCAACAGCATCAAGTCCGTTCTTTTCAATGGTCTTTAAAGCTTTAGTTGATAAACGAAGCTTAACAAATCGTTTACCAGCTTCCCACCAAACTTTTTTGTATTGTAAGTTGACGAATTGTAACTTCTTGGTTTTGTGATTAGAGAATGACACTTTGTTTGCTCTGTTTGCTTTCTTCCCAGTAAAAGGGCAGATTCGTCCTGAGTGAGATGAAACATTAACGAAACAGTTTCAAAGAATGTAATGTAAAAAATCACAAATTGAGATGAAATTTTAGTTACAGAGACTTATGCATTGATGAATTCTAATATTAAAAATTCTAACTTTTTAACACGATAGTGAAAAGGACACAAATTGCAGAACCCTAATCAAGTAAAAATCTAAGAAGAATTGAGGGAAGCGTACGAGCGACGATGGGTTGGAGTGAGGGAACGGAAGGTAAAGCTATACGATTGATGACGTCATTGTAACCATGTGAAATTCTTATGCCGCTGAGTTGGGAAGTGAGAAAACCGAGCTCATTTGATTTCGTTATTGCCTTAGTGACTGAGTTCCGGGGAGATGCGGAAGCAATCCTCAGCCAAGGACCCTGCGTCGTCATTGTCGTCGCCATTTTCGATTTTTTTCAAGCTAAACAAAGATAAGGATAATGAGGAGAAAAAGAAGATTATAACATATCAACGCTGACGACGTCGTTTTGAATGTATTATAATTCGGTTATCTCCAAACCGTTTTATATGTCTAAACTCTAAACCACATATTTTTACATTGTAACTCCAAACCGGAATGATTTCTTCTCGAACCGTTTTCTATTAATCTGCGGAATCTATTACACAAGCAACGAATATATTTTTTTATTTCTTTAATTTTAAATTTTAATTCCCAAACTCATATACAAACGGTTTACATTTAAACCAAACAAATTACTTTTTTTGTTTTTGTTTTTGTTTCAACTGTTATCTTCGTTTACCCAATTGAAACGATTTTTTCAAAAACTGATTAGCAATACGATCGTTTCTATAACAAAGAACTCTCAAAATCGTATTCGGATCAGACCTATTCCATCGTCCAGTTGTTGGAGGCATTGGAAGTTTCTGTCCAGTTCCGACCAAACCCATCCCACTTGACTCACATGTCACAATACTAAAATCTTCCATAAGTTGCTCTGTTGTTTGTCCCATAAGTTGAATCACTCCTTCAACTGTCTCCGCTTCACGATCCACCACTTCTTCTGGAATAAGTCCTTCACCACAAGTACAATAAATTTTCTTTCAACTCGAAAAATCTTCTTCTATCAAATCATGATCTGTTCTGTAAAAAACACGAGAATGTCCTCCCGCTAGTAAAACCGTTAACACCACTTCGAACGAAGCTTTCATAACTTCTCTCATCGCTAGTGCTTGTGCTCGATCTCCAAGAATCGCTGTCATTAACGTTAAGTTTTGTTTCAAGATTCGTAATGCTGGTTTGATCCTTGCATTTGCGACGTCTCCGATGTAGAGGCTTTCGTAGAAGACTGAGTATGAATCAAGGAAGATTAACCTGTAAGCTGCAACTTCAGAGACAGTTTGACACGCGGATTCAATCCCCGCATGAGTTAAGTCGAAATAGGAAGACGAGTTGGTTCGTTCACGATAACGTTTTCGTGTCGCTGGGAGAACTTTTGGGTTGAGCGAAAGGGCTTTGTTAAGTGAGTGAAGTTGAGAGCTTAAGAAATGTAAAGTGTTAAGACGAATGTAGAGTCGCTGTGTCCCACGACTAGTGGAAGGACGTGGGTGGTTGCCACCGGGGACTTCACCAAGATGGTTAAGATATTCCCCTGAAGCAGTACACGGCGTAGCTCTTCTCCAAAGCTTCACGAACTTAGAGTCTCTGTTACATCTTGTAAGTGGAGGAAGTGTAGGAATGTAACTCTGTTTTGAACCTAACAAAAAAAAAACAGTTAGAAATTAGTTAATGACGGTTATATGAGATAACTACGTATTTACCCTTTGACTCACCACAAGACGCAATAAATGTGATGTATTCTTGAAATAACTGTTCTAATCCTTCAGAGATGTCATGTACTAAATCTTCCGTAATCGTAATTGGGATCTCGAAGAACTCATTGATTACATCATTAACTAGCTTCATTAACTCTCCAGCAGATTGTGCATAAGGTTCTGATTTTGATTTTGGATTCCATGTCTACAAAAAAAAACTAAAGGTTAAAGAGATGAATCATTATTACTTGACTTGCAAGTAAAGCTATTATAAACCTACTTCAGTTTCCTTTGCTCTACTCAAACATTCTTGAACTGTTTTTAACTTCTCCTCGATCCATTGCTTTAGAAGTCTTAATATGATTGATTCAACTTCATAAGGAACCATCTCTCTAACAAGTCCTTTGCCTCCATCTTCACATTCCTCTGACTCTTCAGCAACCATTTGCACAAGAACCTTCTCGAGCTTCCCAGCTGTTTGTAGAACTTGCACAATCTCTTTAGTGATAGTAGATCTACCAGCTAAGTATTGCATTAAGATGGAACCATAACATTGATGAAGAGAAACAGAGGCAACACCAGCTGCAACTGAGTGCCATCTCTTAAGTATTGGACTAAAACACTCACGCTCACGTAAAGCAAGATCCTCTGTTTCTTTAGCTAGCTCAAGTAACATGTTTGCTGCTTCTTCTCCTTCCTCCGTTGCTGCGATTTTCTCCTTCATGGTTTCTATAACCTTAGAGAATGAGTTTTTAATAGAGGCTCTAATATAGTAATCAACACGATCTCCTGAAGAATCTACCAACTCTACATCACCTTCTTCTTGACTATTCCTTTGAGATATTGTCATGTCCTCTCCCATAATCTTAGATGAAGACAAAGCTAATGGTAGAAGATTCTCTATCAATCTCACATTCCCTCGTTGAAAATAGTCATGGTAACTTAATAACCTTTTCTCAGTCCATTCTTGCATAGAGGCTAATGTTGAGGTCAAGAGCTTCACGTATAAAGCCTCACGATCAAACTTCTTAGCATCATTAGCAACTTCAGCTAACATGGCATGTGATGCACCAAGTAAGTCTGGTTCCATCTGTGAGGTCACAATGTATTGATGGAATAAAACCCAAGTGAAACACAAGTTATGTACAGGCCTAGTGATTCCCAACATCAACCATGTCTTTTTCATCAGTTCTAATAGTTCATCAATCTCATCAAGAACCAATGTTTCATCACGAATATCAAATATTGACTGTAAAAGAGTTACATAAAGATGAATGTTAAGTGGATATCCATCAGCCCAATGACATACATCAGTTGTTGTGTTGTTGTTACGGCATGATAAGGAGACAACAATGTTACATAGTGTTGGCATTATGTCTGAGTTTTTACTTGTGTCGATGGCTTTTGTCTCACTTTGGGCAATGATTTCACGAAGACGCATTGCAGATTTGTTAGTTTTATCAAGTGGGATTGATGGGTGAAGAAGAAGACCAGCTTCAAGAACTTTGAGTTGTCTTCTTTGCCAAATCTGATACTCATGTAGATCACCAAACTCTGATATTTTCACATGTCGAAGAAGCTCTAATGGAAGTATTATTGTCTCTGCTCGCTTACCTTTCTGAAATATTACAATTTAAAAATATTTATTTAATTAAAAAACATAGAAAAAAGTTTTTTTTTTTTTTGGAACTTACTTGGCCAACAAGCGTTCTCATTAGGGTTTTTCTAAGACGAGTTTCACTCTGTTCTGTAACTTTCATCTGTTGTCTCATGATTTCTGCAGAGGTTAATGGTCGTCGAGGTCGAGAAGGTGGGACCGTTAAAAACCNCAACTATCCCAACAGTTGACATTAGTCTAGATGGAGATCGTTTAAGCATCTTTAACCCTAAAGCTCGTTTCACGTGACTTGTTGGTGTTGTCACTACTTCTTTCCTCCCTAAAGATCCAAATCCAGACCCATTAGACGACCCAGATCCACCTCCTCCTCCTATCCCATCTCCTTGATTATCACCACCATTATGCTTCGAGTAAAACGTAAGAGCATTTCTACCTCCAAATCCAGGTGATGATCGACACGCTGCAAAAAAGATCTCATATGCAGTCTCACGGATCTCATCTTGATCAAGTCCATCAAGCTTCCCAAATGGCCAGGCAAGATCAGTACCAGGACAAATCATAGAACTAACCATGTCGGAAATGGACTCCCTCCGTGAATGATGAGCCATCGCGGAGGGGAAGCAAAGAAGGGAAAATAAAAAGACTAAGATAGGTTCAGGTTTTATAAAAAAATTTCAAGAAAATTAGAAAAGAGAATGATTTGTTTGTTTTAATAATGGAAAAAAAAACAAAAGAGAATGGAGGAGGATTAAAGACAACTTTGAAAAAGCTTAAACGACAGCAAATTTATCTATGCTAAGGAAATAAAAGAGGATGTGAGTAAATTGTGGAAGACTTGTGAAATTAACTACAATTAGTAAATCTTCTATTTCAAGTAAACTTTTTAAAGCCAGTATTTTCACCATATAACATATGTACACAACTTTGAAGGATCTATAACCGTATATATTCTGTTAACAACATAATCCATATAAGATTTAGGCTACATATTCAGTATCTTCAGGAGTCTTACTAAGACCATTTAAATTTTATGCAAGGTTTTTCTCTATACTAGTTATAATCCTGAATATAATTTTAAATAATTTTTTAATATTATCTTTTATCAAATGATTTTAACGGCGAGAAAATATTGAACTTATAACTGTTGGGTCCCACAATTTGTAAGACCCTCCAAAAATAGGCGTATGCCACTTAGCGTGAAGAGCACACGGTATTCTTTAGTAAAAGGCGAAAGAATAGTTCGCTTTGTGCTCATCACATGGCTGCGTGAGTTTAAGCGTCAAGCAAAACGTTTATTTTATAGTACAACTTGAGCTGCTACTTACTTCCACTTCTCCGATGTGGGACTCGCAAACGAAACTGATTTTTAAGTCTTAATGGGCTTATCACTGGGCTTAAACCCAATTAACTTCTCCTCTTATCTAACCCGAGCGTAAAAAATCCTACAAATAAAAAAGCCGTAAACCCTAAAAGCTCTACTTCAAGCCGACGAAAATGTCGAAGCGAGGTTCGTGCATCGTGCTTATCAACATTCTTAGATCTAATACAGATTCAATTTATGAATTAAATGGATTTGTATTTATTTTTGATTAGGTCGTGGAGGTACGTCGGGAAACAAGTTCAGGATGTCACTAGGTCTACCAGTGGCAGCGACGGTGAACTGTGCTGATAACACCGGTGCTAAGAATCTTTATATCATCTCAGTGAAAGGTATCAAAGGTCGTCTTAATAGATTACCTTCTGCTTGTGTTGGTGACATGGTCATGGCCACCGTCAAAAAAGGAAAGCCCGATCTCCGGAAAAAAGTTCTCCCCGCTGTTATCGTTAGGCAACGTAAACCATGGCGACGAAAGGATGGTGTCTTCATGTACTTCGAAGGTCACATTATTATTTTCATCGTTAACTTGTGTTCATCGTTACAGATACTTCAATGCTCCATTTAATGGCTGTTGAGGTTGATATTATCCAGGCTTAAGTCAAGTATACACCGACACAATTAGAGGGTGTTGATATGGTTACAAGTCTGGGAAATTTAGTTTGTGTCCTTCGTTACAGATGCTTAAACTGCTTTAAACGCTTTCATCTGCTCCATATGGACTCTATATATACTCATTCATTTGATTATGATGATTTCTTCTTCATTTGTAAAATTGTGTATGAAAGCAAATACTGATTTGCTTATATGTTTCTTCATTTCATAGATAATGCTGGAGTTATTGTTAATCCCAAGGGAGAAATGAAAGGTATAAATTACTTGTCTTTAACATGTTTATATTCTTGAATATGTCTAATCTTAAACTGTGGCTTGTGTCTGTGTGTTTAGGTTCTGCAATCACTGGCCCTATTGGGAAAGAGTGTGCTGATCTATGGCCAAGGATTGCGAGTGCTGCCAATTCTATTGTCTAATGAACAGATCAGTCACTGGCATTTTCAGATCTTTTTTAAAAGAAACAATTTTTGTGAGTTATGAGTTATGACTATTTGAGAAATGGTCAACAATTACAAGAAGAAGAAACCAAATAATTTCAAATTATTATTAGTATTATAACTGTTATTATTATACAACACCCATCAAATACAACAGACATCATAATATTACATTATATTACATCTACAAAATTTTGTAATGTTCTATGTAACATAAGCAACCTCTCTCACTACAGTTTTATTCATACTGACCTGTCTAAACCCATTATTCATCTCACTTTTTTCTTAAGTTCTAAATATTTCCGACAAACTATGAGCTGTGGTCAAAAAAATGTACTAATAAATATACAAATAGACCTCTAAAAATACTATGTTTTGTTGTAATTGCACGACCCTGTAACTCTGCAAGTAATCAACTTAAATCCAAGACTGGATTGGATAATTGCACTTGAAAGAGTTCACTCCACTTATGTGTGAAAATATGTCCGAAGAATCAACCAATTGTTCTTCCTTTACTCCCACCTGCAAACCAAACCGTGGTTTAAAACGGTTAACTAAATTAAACATAAAGTTCATAAGGTTAACTGTAATTGAACCGGGTTAATCTTACATCATCATCGTCTTCTTCAAGATGGCTTAAACAAGCTTGTCTATTTGGTTCACCAAATTCATCATTTTTTGCAAATCTTCCTCTAACTCTTGGACGACTATCTGCCAATGTCTTCCTACATGCATACTATACCAAAAAAAATGATTGAATAAACCGGTATACTGATAAACTATAAATTAAAATCCGGTTATGATGGTTAAGAACAAAGACCTTAATTTTCTTGCTAAAGTTCCTCTCGTTCCTCTTCTTCATGTACCTATGAATCTTCTCTTTTCTCTGCTCTGCCGAGAGTTTCCCGACTTTGTTGAAACTCGGGTCATCTAAACCGGTTATCTCCGTCCCTAACTGCGGAAGAACCGGCGCTGCTGTCACCATGTGGTTCTGGTTCTCGCCACTGTCAAGTCCCTGTTTCAAAGCAAAACTCCCACAACTTGTCAGTAACTGAGGCAATTTTGATTATTATTATTTGTAATTAATTATACCTGGAGATGATGATCTCCTGGATTGAAGATGGGTTTAATCGAATCTGGACAGAACATTCCACCATTATCAGCCTGGATTTCCATCATTAATTGATCATGTGATGGTTTCAAATAAGATCCTAAACCGGTGTTCATCATATTCCCGGTTACGGACATGTAAGCTGGTAAACCGGGATTACTCCAGAAAGAGCCAGAAGGAGAAGAAGGGTTTATGGAGCCACCAAGACTGTAACTTGGGACAGAAGAAAGACAATCTTCTTCAAATCCCGTTAAAGGTGGAGGCAAAAAATCACCGGCAGGAGAGGAGTATAGAGTGTTCGGAGGCTGATGAAGTTGAATTCCAGTGAAATCAAACTGCTCTTGGAGTTGATCAGAGACTGGAAACTGGATAGATGAAGAAAAATCGATAGAAGCTGTAATATCGTTATCGAACTCATCTTGTGAATCGAATATAATCGATAAATCTGCGTTATCCTTATTGTTGTCTTCAAGATCTTGATTCGAACCGCTGTTGGATTTGTCTGCAAAGTTAGTCGTGTCATTCTTGTTGTTGTTTTCGACATAGCCACAACAGTTTGAAGCAGAGGTCACTTCAGAAGTTTGATTAAAGGTTTCTTGAAAGAATTGTGGATCACAAAAATCGAAGATTTGTGCTGTGAGAGGGCTAGTGATCTCATCCTACAAATTTAACAACAGTATATAAAATCAGCTGAAAATAAAATATAAATAAATATGTACATGTAATGTTTTTACATGAGACATACGTTGAAGGCTTGCATAAGAAAAGCAACTTGGTGGAGTTATCTTGCGAAACAAGAAACAAATATAACCTAAAACCTAAACGGGTTTTGTTTTAACTTAAGACGTAGTTTAAAGAGAACTTAAGATTAACATTTATAAGATCAGATTTTGTTCGTTCTCAGTGGTTTTTATTAAGAGAGAATCTAGAGAAGAAATTAGCGTTAAGTAAAGAGAGTTTCTATAAAAAGAAAGTTTTTGGATTCTGGTGTTTCTTTTTGGTCGAGACATCAACACTTTACCTGGTTAGAACCAACATCTTATTTTTTTTATAACAGCAAATAAAAGCCTAAATAAAAAGCAATAATCATCAACTACGTATTTCTAACGTGTTTATATTCATATATTTTATTATGAACTTCGAATAAATTCATATAAATTCGTGTTTTTAGATCATAAATTTTGAAGCGTTTTGATTGCTATACATGCTAAGTTTTCAGGAAAACAAATGTTTTTTTAATTATTTAAGAAATATAAGATATAGAATCTTAATTCTATATAATTGAACACATTAAAATAATTTATTTATTGTCAATATAAAATCGAAGGAATTAATATGTTTTTAATAAAACGCTAAGAAGATAAATCATTTAAGGATTTAAAACAAATTCAAGAACAAATAATTAACATTGAACCATTTTTTTCGTATACTAGAGAAAGCTAAGAACATGGAATTTACGTACCATGGAGAGCTGTTCATGAGACGAAATAACATCTTGCGACATGTTTATGAACTCCAACGTAAAGCCAATAATATCTGGTAAAATCGATAAAGAAAATTTCTCAGGAAAAAGTAATCAAAATGCTTTGTTGAATGTGGAAGGAGTGATGTTCTAAACAAGGCAATCCAAAGAATTAAAATACTGGAAAAAAACTTAATTAAACAGAATAAAAAGTTTGATCTGTTCAGACAGAGAAGAAAATAAATTTCTTACAGCTTTCTGGAGAAACTAATTGGAAGTTATGAAAGTTATCGTAACCATTTATATACTTTTTTATTATGTAAATATAATAATGTTATAAGAAATATGCCAACGTGGCAGTTGACGTTAAACGCGGTGGTCCTAGAGTTTTTTTATTCTTATGACGTGGCGTATAGCGATTGGAAATAGGGTTTGAAAATGAGTTGACGTGGAGAATAATGGTCCCGCCTAAGTGATGACTTGGTTGACCGGTAATGAAGTTTGACCCAATTCTTTTGTTATGATTATTTTTGACTTTTTGACTGGTAAGCTCTACTAAATTAAGCCTTTTATTTCTAGAATTAGCTTTTCTATTTTATTTTTAGCTATATGTTTTTATTTCTATCTTTTCATTTTCTAATTTATTTACGTGGATGTTTTTTAATGCTGATAAGAAGTGAAAATACACAAAAAAAATTGAAAATAATAAATAAATGAAGGTCGTATAAATTCATTTATATTTGTTTCATACAAATTATAAAAATTAAATAGTTACGTGATACTATATTAAATTCGAAAACTAGGAATTCCATATCAAAATGGTTTCTTCCGGATAAAAATTTATGTGACATGGCTTGTCATTTTCATATTTGGTCCCCAATTATGTGAATCATTTGAAATCATTGGCTTGTTTTTTTTTCCTAATAATTATCCAAAATTTGATTCGACGTGTTTTTCTTATAATTATAATAGTAACATACAAGTTATATAAAAATGCTCACTGGTCACACTGCTCATAATTTTTGTTTCTTATATCTGTTATTAAATAAAAAATGGTTATAAGATTAAATAATTGTTTTATATCAATAAATCACTAAAGAGAGCTGAGAGCAAAGAAAATGAAAAAAAAAACTAGTTGATAAAAAGAAAAAAGCAACAGCTTGAGATCAAAGCTGATTAGATGAATCGATACTTTGGAGATATATGTTAGCATCTTCATCAAAAGCTTTGAGTGCTGTATTTATTGCACACGCATTGTCTATAAGAGCCATAACAAATAAAAAAAAGAGTATTAATTACTTTACTGAAGTGATTAAGCAAATTTAGTTAAATGGTGTAATATTAATTGTTTAAGTTGTATTTAAAACTCGTGAGTATTTAGGATTTGATGAAATGTAATAGGATTCCACTAATTAAACAACACTAATCAGTAACACTTTTATTCCTGATTAAGATAATTTCATAGCATATACACAAACAATTACATTTAGTTTTATTTTTCCATTTACGATTTTTTCAGAAAAAAATAAAAAATAAAATGGGCTTGATTGAGAATAATGAAGACACGTGGTTTATAAATGGGCTTGACAAAAGCCCAAGTAAGAAAATTTATAATTTGTCATTTTTTAGTTTTGTTTTCCTTTCTCTCTCTCTCTGCATCATCCTTCCGTCTTCTGCGATTTTGTATAGTAGCGCCTGACCGGGGTAGTTAAACCCTAGCCCAGCCACTTAGTGTTTTACTGAGAAGTTTTCTGGTTCTACGTATTCGTATTATTATTCTTCGTTCATACTAAAATGAATTGTGCAAGTAAAGCTCTCTGTGTTCTCTATTTTCCGATTTTGGGTTTTTCAATTTACTTTGGTTTCTGTTGGTGACTCTGTGGTCTTCTTTCCTGTACAGTTTCCGGCGAAGTTCCGGAGGAGCCTGTTGTTTCGAAGAAGACGGGTTTGCTCTACGAGAAGCGACTAATCGAGAGGCATATATCGGTAATCTCTTCTTCGAAGCTGGACTCTTATTCAGATGTTTCACTTGTTACTACTCTTTTACCTCTGTATTTGCTTCACTTGCTTTCTTAGTTCTAAGTGTAAAAGTTCAAAATTTGGAGTGATATTTGTTACATTTTTAAATTTTATGCTCTTAGTTCTAAGTGGAAAAGCTCTTTTTTTTTTGGGTTTCCAAGATAAGAACTTGGTTGTGTATGCTTCAGTTTTATAGATTGTTTTTGGTACTATATAGGATTATGGGAAATGCCCTGTTACTGGTGAACCACATACCATTGATGACATTGTTCCCATCAAAACTGGCAAGGTAATGCAAACACTGGAATTATTTGTCACAGAGCACTGTTTGCAGAAACTTATCAAAGCTTGAGTTGAGTCTATCTCCGGGCCATTTTGCAGATTGTTAAACCGAAACCATTACACACAGCTAGCATCCCTGGATTGCTTGGAACATTCCAGACTGTAAGTTTTGATCTTCTTTGCTACCTTTCAGACTGTAAGTTTTGGGGTCGTGCTTGCTTTTCTTGTTCGAATCATATGTTCACTTGTTACTAGTATGAAGACAACTTAGGTGACTTAAATTGATAAAAAATTTCTATATTTGTTGTGCTTGTAGGAATGGGACAGTTTGATGTTATCAAATTTTGCATTGGAACAACAATTGCATACTGCGAGGGAAGAGCTTAGTCATGCTTTGTATCAGGTAGTTATGATTGAGTACATGTGCCACTGTACGAACTTATCAGACTAAATGAATTACACATATTTTTTATGTATTCTAGTTTTTTTTTCTTGGATGTTTCCATTTGTTATTAGTGACAAAGGTGATTGATGGATTTTTTTGGGTCTACAATTTTACTTCTGTTTGCAGCATGATGCTGCTTGTCGTGTGATTGCTAGGCTTAAAAGAGAAAGAGATGAATCACGACAATTGCTTGCAGAGGCTGAAAGGCAGTTGCCTGCTGCCCCTGAAGTTGCGACAGCGAATACTGCTCTTAGTAATGGAAAACGAGGTATGCATGCACATTTGCTTCTCAAAGTAAAGTTGGCTATGGGGTCATTTCTCCTCTAACAAGTCACTATGTTTTTATTGTCGCAATATAGCAATGGTTGATGGTGAACAGGGACCGGATGCAAAGAAAATGCGTCTTGGAATTTCGGCTGAAGTTATCACAGAACTAACAGATTGCAATGCTGCTCTTTCTCAGCAACGTAAAAAGAGACAGGTAATTCATATTTCATATAGCTTCACTACTATCACTATCAGCTTCTTGGTTGGAAAATAGATGGCAAGAGAGAATTACATGCCTAATATATATAATTGTCTGTACCCTGCAATGGATATATGTACGTTTGGAGTTAAATTGGATATGCGTGTGGTTGTTCTGTCTTATAAATTTCTCCTCAATGGTTCTCTAGATCCCTAAAACATTGACTTCAATTGACACTCTGGAGAAATTTACCCAACTCTCAAGCCACCCACTTCACAAGACCAACAAACCTGGTATTTTTTCAATGGACATCCTACATTCAAAGGTTTGTATTGATTCATTGCATTTTGTTTTTTATACACTACATACCTCCCTGTCTGTTCTTAAATTAATGCTATTAATCTTAATTTCTTTTTGTAATCAGGATGTCATTGCTACAGGAGGAATTGATACAACTGCGGTTCTCTTTGATCGTCCTTCAGGACAAATCTTGTCAACATTGACTGGTCATTCAAAGAAGGTCTGTCTTTTGCGGCCTTTTATTTTTTTTTCTTTGTAGTTTTGTGCTTGACATGTATTGTTCACTTTGCAGGTTACAGGCATTAAATTTGTAGGTGACACTGATCTTGTATTGACTGCTTCATCGGACAAGGTAAGTCACTCTATGTACAAGCTCTTATAGTCTTTTTTATAAATATTTTGTACACCATCTATGTAGGAGTTTTACTTATCCTTCGAGCATTGCATGATTTTAACAAGTAGTACTGAGGAGATTAACTTGTCATAGAATAGTCGTGAATCAGTTGACTTACATAATTGGTTGATTAGTTTGGTATTTTGAAACTCTGCAGACAGTCCGCATCTGGGGAAGTTCTGAGGATGGGAACTATGCCTGTAGACATACATTGAAAGATCACAATGCAGAGGTAAGGATGTGATTAAATAACTTCTACTGGCTTCAGGCTCATACAATTTTACCTGTTTATTTGTATATGTTCTGTTTAATGTAAAAGCAATGATATGGTTTTCAGGTGCGAGCTGTAACTGTCCACGCAACAAATAAGTACTTTGTGTCGGCATCTCTTGACAGTACATGGTGCTTCTATGATCTGTCCTCCGGTTTATGCCTTGCTCAGGTCCCCAAATTTTTCATCCACAAGATACCTGTTTTCCAGTCTCAGAATTTCTTCTTTTATGCGCCATTCTCAGTTTTTGTTGTTATTCAGGTAACGGATGATTCTGAGAAGGTGGATTACACGGCTGCTGCTTTTCATCCTGATGGTCTCATTCTTGGAACTGGTACTGCTCAATCTATTGTTAAGATTTGGGATGTAAAAAGTCAGGTAAAATCTCTTTTGACACTCCTTGATCACAACTGATTTCACTTCTCAGTTTTGTTCTCACTTCATTTTCATCTCTATCTGTGGTTTGATAGGCAAACGTGGCCAAGTTTGGTGGACACACTGGAGAAATCACCTCCATATCATTCTCTGAGAACGGCTATTTCCTTGCGGTGGGTACTTTCACATTAAGAAATTGTTATAACACCAGTTTCATTTTGACTGACCAATATATTTATTCTTGAATTTTTACAAGACTGCTGCACTGGATGGTGTTAGGTTGTGGGACCTGCGTAAGTTAAAGAACTTCCGAACATTTGACTTTCCAGATGCAAACTCAGGTATTCAACTACCTGCGCACTCTTGCTAGTCCAGTCTATTGATTCGGCTTTTTTGTTTTTCATATATAAGACCTTATTGAATTTGTTCTGTGCAGTGGAATTTGACCATAGTGGATCTTTTCTTGGCATTGCTGCTTCTGATATAAGGTGAGTGTTACTTCAACATGCACAGAATTACTTGATTTAGGAGCTCACGAACTTGTGTTTGAACGTTATAGAGTATTCCAAACAGCTAGTGTAAAAGCAGAATGGAACCCAATCAAGACTCTTCCCGATTTGTCCGGTACAGGTAAATGCCTATATGATTATTAAGTCACAGTTCTTCACCTCTGTTTATGTTAGTGTATTATTCAGTCATTGTGAATCCATCATGTTGTAGGTAAAGCAACATGTGTTAAGTTTGGACTAGACTCCAAATACATAGCAGTTGGTTCAATGGACCGCAATCTCAGGATATTCGGTTTACCTGGCGATGACAATACTGACGATTCTGCTCCAGATTCATGAAGAATACACTCGATTTTTGTTGTATCTTTTTTGTTTGGTATTTTTATGGCCATTTCACTATCATAGTCACCTGAGTTCTCTGTCTCCCTCTCTCTCCCTCCATCTACAACTTCAATTTCTTAAGTTCCTGTAACATCATCGTAACTTTAAGAATCCGCAATTCATCTTTCTTTGATCTGAAAGAATCCATATAAAGCTTTTCATGTTTCAGAGTTGGCTGCTCACTTCACTATATAATATAAGATCAAAGGATAGGTATATGGATGATCTTTAGCCTCGGCAAATCTGTGAGACTAACACAGAAAGTCGATTAAATTCAGACAAGTTTATGAGTCCTTAAGACAAAGAAATGAAGACAAACAAAAGAAGTGTTGAGATATAATGTTCATAGAAATTAGAAAACTGTGAGCCAGACAGAGATTTTGACTGTACTTTGGTCAAAAAAACACTATTCATCCCATTCTCCCACCAATCTCTAGATTCCTTTTCACTTCCTCCAACTCAGTCTCTCTCTGTCTCTTACCTTTTTGATTTTACCATTTATAGCTTATCTTTTGTAATTCCGTGATTAGTTAAATTTCGTTTTGGTATCAACAAGTGCAAAAAAGTGTGTATCTTTCTCTACCCAATTTCCAAAGTAGCCAAACCAGATTATGACTTTAAAACTTAGGTTAAATTGATATAAAATTTACTTTGAATTAGATTCAAACACCACTTACTAATATTAAAGCTTTCAATCAATAATTATTTATTATATTAGCTGCAGTAAATCAAACATTGTAAGTCTCAGAACTGAATGGTTCAGAAGCTTTAATAGAAAAAGGACTCTTCACACATACACATGTATTAGAGAGAGAAAAAAGTGGTCATACAAAAACCAAATCCAAAAAAAAAAAACAAGAACCCAGAAACCTAGAAGACATAAACCAAGATTAAAGCTTTACTGAGCCACCAAGCAACCAATTACATAAAAACTCAAACCCATTAAACCAAACATCCAAAGATTCCACAATGAGAAAGCCAATGGTTTGATTTTTGCTCAGAGATAAAAGAAGACAAGACTACAATAACAACAACAAGAAAGAATCTAATGGGTCTTTCAATCTCATTCCTCAGCATCATCTTGATGTATTATCATCTATCACTGTTTCTAGATCTCAATGTGGTAGTAGAATCTGCAACAACTGAATACACAACTTTAATCTACAAAGGATGTGCAAGACAACAATTCTCAGATCCATCTGGTTTATACTCACAAGCACTCTCTGCTATGTATGGTTCATTGGTGTCTCAGTCAACTAAAACAAGATTTTACAAGACTACAACTGGAACAAGCACAACCACTATCACTGGTCTCTTCCAATGTAGAGGAGATTTAAGCAACCATGACTGTTATAACTGTGTTAGTCGTCTTCCTGTTCTCTCTGACAAGCTTTGTGGCAAAACCATTGCTTCTAGGGTTCAGCTTTCCGGTTGTTATCTTCTTTATGAAGTTGCTGGCTTTTCTCAAATTTCAGGTTAACCTTTCTTCTTCTTCTTCCTTGCTTTAATCGAACCGGAAATTGAACCTTAACCATTCAAAGCATTGAACCGCCTCCTGAGATCACAATCGGGAGAAATCCAGAAATCGATAACCGGTTTTAAAATCTTTACAATATGAATTATTTTGGTATGGACTTGGTTTAGCATAAGAAATTCTTATAAGTTTTGGTTTGGTTCTCTTTTCGGTTAGGTCGTATTGGTTCAGTCGATCCAATTATTTAGGTTTTGTAATTTAACCAATTTAGACCGATTATTTTTTTATTCATCTAATTTCCGGTTTAATATGGCAGGGATGGAGATGCTGTTCAAGACATGTGGGAAGAGCAACATCGCCGGAACAGGATTCGAGGAGAGGAGAGACACAGCGTTTGGGGTGATGCAAAACGGCGTCGTTTCAGGCCATGGATTCTACGCCACCACATACGAATCTGTATACGTTTTAGGACAATGTGAAGGCGATGTCGGAGACACAGATTGCAGCAGCTGCATAAAGAACGCACTAGAGAAAGCTCAGGTCGAGTGTGGAAGTTCAATCTCCGGTCAGATATATCTCCATAAGTGCTTCATCGCTTATAGTTATTACCCAAATGGTGTCCCCAGGAGATCTTCTTCTTCATCATCCAGCTCTTCTTCCTCTTCCAATTCAGATCCTTCTTCTTCTACAGGTTAGTATTTTGATTTCTGGGTCCATTCCAAGGTTTTCAGTTACAGAAAAAATTTAGTTTTTGCCGGAGATATCGAGGTAAAAACTAAAAAGCATTGATCTTTACTGAATAATTAAAAAATTATGATTTTAAATTGATATTCACTTTAATTCGAACACTTGAGTTCTTCCTATTTTGAGTCTCTCAAAAACAATCTTTTTTAAATGAAGAAATATTTGTGTGTTTTTTTCTATTAATTGGTAGTAACATTTATTCCTTGGAACTTTCAATATTGATTTCATTAATAACACTTTATTTATTATGATTTCATTAAATATAAATCTACCCATAAAAAGTCTTATTCATTAAAAATGGTCTACCAGACCACCACCAATTATTTTCCGCAAAAGTACTTTGGCAATAATTTTAAATAATTATATTCGGTTCATGAACATATTGATAATAATAATAATAAAAAAATGACAGGAGCAACAGGGAAGACGGTGGCAATAATAGTAGGAGGAGCTGCTGGAGTTGGCTTTCTTGTCATTTGCTTGCTTTTTGCCAAAAACTTGATGAAGAAGAAACATGACGGTACCATTTCTTCTCCTACTTATCATATTTACATCCATTATTCAAAACATATGCACATGCGATGCGATCACCAATATTATATACTTAAAGGTAAGATTTATGAAATTTTATATTACAATTTTTTTTTTATTTGGCAGACTATTGAAATTTCAATAGAGCAGAAGAGAACAAAAGGAGTCCAATCTCTCAAAAGGAGAGGCAGAATTTTTATTTTATTTTATTTTTGATGCTAGTAATTCAAAGTCCAAACTTCTAATTTAATGAAAATCATTATTATATTTTATTTTACTTGGGTTAGTTCAGATTTGTGTTTTTGGTGAATGGAAAGACCATTTAGTGGACTTTTCAAATTTAAAATATTTCTCAATTAATAATGATTTGACTGTTATACTTTCATGAGAATATTGAAATTAATAGTCTTAATTTATTTATGTATATTACATAGTTGGAAAATAACATTTATTCTGCAATAACATTCGAATCTGCAAGAGACATAAACATGGTTGTTTTTTAAACGACATTTGTGGGGATACGAGTGAAGCTTTAAAGCTAAGCAAGAGCTCTTATGAACCTGAGAATTATCTTTAGCTAGAGATATATTCGTCTTCTTAATGATCATTCTTCTATTTCCCATAGGAACCGAGCATATTCTCCAAGGATAATGCTGGATCATACACATGATATGTTGATCAAATGTGAAAACAAAAGAGAAGCTTATTATGTAATAGATTTGTTGTGATTATACCTGTCATTTGGAGAGGCTTCAATGGCCTTCTCAAAATATAACAAGGCCTTCTCTTTGTCACCATTTATATTCCAGAACGCTTTAGCGTATCTACATAGTGTTTCTCCATCTTCTGTTTCAGACAAGCTTGAGCTGCTGTTCTCCACTGCATCAGGCTTTTTCAGGGAAAAAGATAAAACAAGACATAAGAGACTTATCAGCAAGTTGAACTCTCTACTTTCATATAACAACTTTACAAGATTATGTTCTCTTTCATTACTATTAAAACTATATAATCCATATAGCTATGAAACAAAGCCCACCTCAAGTTCTTTCTTGGCTTGTTGTGTTTGGTCTCCATCATCATCCTCATCATCATCGTCATCATCAGCATTTGTCTCCCAGAGGAAACTAGCATATGCAGCAAGAACATTGCTGAAAAGCAAACATACATACATTCAACTCAAAATTATCAAAAATTTCTATACAAAGAAGGTAACAACAGACCTATCCTTAGGAGATGCTCTCACAGCACGTTCAAAGTAGTTAAAAGCTTTAGATTCATCTTGGTGAAGTTTCATGACTAATCTACCATAGTTAGCTAAAGCAACTCCATCACTAGGTTCAACTACAGTACACTTATAATAATACTCTTCAGCTCCACTAAGATCTCCTTTATACTGTTCTCAACATAACCAAACAAAAAGCACATTAATAGAAACTAATTAAAAAAAAACAGAGTCATTATACAAGATTATAATATTATTCATTACCTCTAAGAACTTAGCATAATTAATGAGAAGCAAAGGATGTAATGGATACTCATCGAGCTTTGCTTTGTAGTAATCACCACAATTCTCATCATCGAAACTAGGTAAATCGAATTTGATTTCTTTATCAATCAAATCGAATTGATCAATAGTTCCTAAATGCATAGGAGGTGGACTTGGTGATCTTTCAATTTCAAATATTAGTTCATCTATCTCACTAATCCCTTGCTTCTTAATATCTTCATCATTATCAATTTCACTATCATCTTCCTTGTGTTTCAAAAACGTGAACTCACCGTCGTTAATCGTATCACCAATCGTGATCGTCCTCTCCAAATTCTCCTCTTCCGATTTGTTACCAACATCTCCAGAATTGAAGAAAACTGATAGAGATGGCTGGCTCTTCAACATCTTCCAACACAATGACTCAACACAACGACCAATATTTGAGCTTCTTTAAATCTTCTAACCTGGGACGAAGGAATGGGAGCCTTATAGTATTTTCCTGTTTACAAATTCTTTCTTACGTTTACTTTCCATCTATTTAACCCAAAGTAAAATTATACCTTTTTATATTTAATAAATCATTCATAAGTCGGTCTTACTCTTAACGTTAGGAATTATATTTATATATCCTTTAAAGTATATCAAAGTTTCTAATTTTAGTGGACTCACTATTTGGGTAATTAAACATAATACAAAACATTAATTTGGGGTTTGATTTAGAAGAAAACAAAATTGGTGCCTCGTGATGAAACAGAGAAAAAAGGATATCCACATGAATTTGACCTTTCTTTTTGGCGGACAATTAGCTCCACGTGAACTTTGAGTCTTGGACCCGGCAACTCAATAAATAAATTTAAAAAAAAAAGAGAGGACAAGTTGTCAATTTGATGGGCCCATTCGAAAAGATGAATCCCATAATAAAAGGTGTCAAATTCATTGGCCCCTTCGAAAAGATGAAGCCCATAATAAAAGGTGACGGATATGTTTTCTTAAAAAGTCAACCCAAATTCATACTTTGGTCAAACATGATTTTGAGTAAATCCAATGCCAACTTGATCCTCTCATTTATATCTCCAAAAATAGCAAACTTCTACCCAAGAACACCACACTAGTCCTAATAAGCTCGTTGTCTTTCTCATTTACACAAAACTAAATTTAGAATAAAGAAAATAAAAATAGCAATGGTTATTTATTTATCTTTCTCCTATCAATCAAACAATCTACTTTTTCTTCTTCATTCATCATAGAATTTTCAGAATCTTGAAACGGGAATTGCGAGAGAGATTCGATTGTTTCTCTCGCAATTCTCCTCCCGATCCTAAAGAAATAAAACATAAAAATCCATGAAAATATTTTAGTGTGAAATCAATATATTGAATCACAATGTCAATGATGTTCCCATCGTTTCAATTGCTAGAGCTGAATATAATTTCAGCTCAAGACTTGGCTCCTATCTCCCGCAAGATGAAGACTTACGCGGTTGCTTGGGTTCACTCTGAACGTAAACTCACCACCCGAGTCGACTACAACGGCGGAACAAACCCAACTTGGAATGACAAATTCGTGTTTCGAGTCAACGAAGAGTTTCTTTATGCTGACACTTCTGCAGTTGTTATCGAAATCTATGCATTGCATTGGTTCCGAGATGTTCATGTAGGCACTGTCCGTGTCCTCGTAAGCAATCTCATTCCACCTGATCATCGTCCTGGATACCGAGCCGGCAACAACGAGTATCGTCGTGCACCACCTTCTCAAGGAATGAGATTTGTTGCCCTTCAGGTTCGTCGTACTTCAGGTCGACCTCAAGGGATTTTGAACATTGGTGTTGGAGTGCTTGATGGTTCTATGAGGAGTATGCCACTTTATACACATATGGATTCATCAGCTGTTGGATATAGGGATTTGCTTGGAGAAGAAGATCATCATCTACAACATTTGCATTTAAACAGCAATAAAGGGAGCTCTAAAAATCCACAATCTCCATCTTCGAGACAGTACCAATCTGTAATATCAAGGCCTGAGCTCCGTCGTACAAAGAGTGATACAAGTTCTATGGTTGTTTCAGATCTTTTGAGTAGAGCTGAACGAAGTCGTTTGGCTAATAGAAAGCCGGCGAGTGCATTGATGAGCAGCGAATCTGAAACTGTACCTAATACACCGGAATCTGATGAAGCAAAATCGAATGAGTACTCGCCTCCTATTCAAAAGCCTCATGTTACGAGGCAGAGATACGACTCAATTGAATCGGACCTCATAGATCCATCACCAAGGGAGAAACCTCATGTGGTGGTGCAGAGAAGGGAGAAACATGATGCTTCGCCTTATGGTTCGCACCATCAATCACGCAAGACGCCGAAAAGGGTTACGATGAACGAAAGACAAAGATCTGGGAAAGATTACGATCGTGGCCGAGCTTCTCCGTACTTATCTAGACATGGAACACCGTTGAGATCGAACATTGTCGCATCCACTCCGATGAGATCTAACGGGGTTGGATCGACTCCGATGAGATCAAACGGGGTTGGATCGACTCCGATGAGATCTAACGGGGTTGGATCGACTCCGATGAGATCTAACATAGTCGCCATGTCACCGATGCGACCTAATATAAACGGAATGACTCCGATGCGGACTCCGATGAGGTCTAACATCGTCGGATCTACTCCGATTCGATCAAATTACAAGGCTACACCAATGAAAACTCATCACGATTATGGTACACCAATGAGATCAAATTTAGCAGGAAGAAGAATCTTAACTGAATCAGAGTTAGGTCCATCACCATCAGAAGTGGCTGAGCAGCTGGCGAAAGATAGATCACACACGAATGACACAGAAAGCTCTATACTCAGCGAATGGAGTTTCGACGAAAATAGCATCGAAGGATTGCGTTCAAAGCTCGAGAGATGGCGAACTGAGCTTCCACCGTTGTACGATATAGGATCAAGTCAAGTAAGCAGTAGTAATTACGACGGTGCGATCGTTCCCGCCGCAGGCGCTGGTGGAAGAATGAGTTCTAGGGCAAAAACTCCGGCGAAGAAGAAGCATAATCGACGTCACACAGACGGAGGTAACGGACTTTTCTCATGTTTCAGTAAAATCTGCGGCGTGGAATGCAGTTTCGTATGCGGTGGTGGTGGGCCAACGAACGCTGATGGGTCCACTAAGAAAGGTGGAGCCGGGCGTATGCAACGCACATACTCAGCTGATGATCTGAGCTTTGTGTGATATTTAATTTTTACTTATTTTACATTAAAATCATTTTTTTGGACCGTTATGTATTTCTTCTGTTTGAGAGGTTGGGTGGTAAAAAACACTAGAGTGATGAATGAATGACTCAACTGTGGCTATAGTAAACATAAATTAATCTTCCTAAATGTTTGATTAATTCATTTATTTTTATTTTCTTCTTTTTTTGTGTGGATAAAATGTTATCATCATTTTACAGTATATAAAAGAAGCTCATACGCCAAAAAAATATGTAAAAAGTAGGAAAATTATGAATATACCTAAGTCACATGAAAATTAACATAAGATTGAAAAAAATATGTAGATTATGCATTAATCGGTTTATTAATTTTTAGTGTACATAATGATTTTGATTAAAAGTGTAATTTCCATAAACCAATTGCGCCTGGAAAAGTTTTCAAAGGATCATCAAACATCATGATGAATATCTCATCACGATTTTATAATAATGTATATTTTCCCACCTATTTTTTTCTAACTCTAATTTTTTCCTCATTTTATTCGACAATGATCATGTCATGGTGTCATAAGTAAAGAAAGAAAAGGAACTAGCCACTAGGTGTAATTTTTTGTTAGTCAACTAAACTAGGGTTATCTTTAATATATAAGTTTATAATATATGATCTTAGTTATTACCTATTAGTAAAGCGAGAGAATCGAATGCTTAAGCGTACGAATGTTATTAGAAACTAACCGCACCATTGATAACCCTAATTAGATATTGTGTAATCTAGAAGTGTTGCTCTAGATTCTTGATTAATCCCTTTACGTAAAGAAAATGATATTTTAAAACAAAGACTCTTCATCCGAAAGTAATATAATATAGTCTTTTTACAACAAAACAAATACAAGTGGGAACTAAAATAATAAACTATGATGTAACAAAAAGCAAAACCTTTGTACACATTCACATACACAACTGTAAACAAGTTTCTTGGGACTCTCTTTTCTCTTGTTGATTTGAACCAACAATAACGCAACGAGAGCACGACAGGTTTGATAATGTCGGGACGAAAAGTTTGATAAAAAACATTATATTATACAAATGAGAAGACTTTGGTTAGCAAAAAATGGCATTATGGTTTGGTCATTACCAGACATATGGGTCCCAATTCTCGTCACTCTCTCTCTTTTTTTACTTTGATTTAATCATCTATCTCGTCTCTCTGAAACCCTAAATACCTTTGCTCTCTGCTTTTATCTACGTTCTCTCTGTATCCTCAAGCTTCTTTCTTGGGTTTTTTGAAAGACTCTGTCTTTAATATCATTAGATTGACATGCGTGGTGGGTCAGAATTGGAGTTGGGGAAGAGTAATCTTCCAGCAGAGAGTGAGCTGGAGTTGGGATTAGGGCTTAGTCTCGGTGGTGGCGCGTGGAGAGAACGTGGGAGGATTCTTACGGCTAAGGATTTTACTTCTGTTGGCTCTAAACGCCCTGCTGACTCTTCCTCTCATCAAGGAGCTTCTCCTCCTCGTTCAAGGTTTGTCCTTTTTTAAATCACGAAAGCTCAAATCTTTTGTTGTGAATGTTATCATCTCATAACAGAATTACGTAGGAGATAAGTTAGGTTTTGTTCTAGTTTACCCTTGGTTAAGAGAACGTCATAGGTGAACCTTAGTTTATTCATAGCTGATGCTAAAATTTGTTCATTAGTTATGTTCTGTTTTGATAACTATGTCCGAATTTGAAGAGTAACTGAATGAAATGTTTTGGTTTTTGTTGTGGCAGTCAAGTGGTGGGATGGCCACCAATTGGATCACATAGGATGAACAGTTTGGTTAATAAGGGGGCTAAACCAGAAGAAGAAGAAGGGAAGAAGAATGATGAGCTCAAAAATGGGTCAACGAAAGTGAGTGGTAAAGTTGAGTGTTTAGGTTTTGTGAAGGTGAACATGGATGGAGTTGGTATAGGAAGAAAAGTAGATATGAGAGCTCAATCATCTTATGAAAACTTGGCTCAGACACTTGAAGATATGTTTTTCAAGATGACAGGTCAGTTCTGTTTTTTTCAAATACTTAACTCTATAAACCAATATTGTTTTCTGACTTCTGTTTGAATCCATTAGGTACTACTTGTCAAAAATCGGTTAAACCTTTAAGACTTCTAGACGGATCATCAGAGTTTGTACTTACATATGAAGATAAAGAAGGAGACTGGATGCTTGTAGGTGATGTTCCATGGAGGTAAGAATCTTAAAATTAAAGCAATGATAGTTTCTTACAAGATCTATATAACATTTTTGTTTTGTTTATTAGAATGTTTATAAATTCGGTTAAACGACTTCGAATCATGGGAACATCTGAAGCTAATGGACTTGGTATGTTTTAATGTTTCATCTTCTGTAATCTTTGTTCTTTCTCTTCTTGTTGTTTTGTAACATTGTTATTGCAGCTCCAAGACATCAAGAACAGAAGGAGAGACAAAGAAACAACCCGGTTTAGCTTCGGTTCTAAAGCTGTCATTGCCTTGTGTGTTTTTTTTTTTGAGTTTAACAAGTTTACTCAATACTTTTTGAAGAAAGTATACCACTATCTTTTTTCATATTGTAAATAATTGAAGTTAGCTAATATGATATAAAATGTCTGTCTTTTATAATAACAAATCTTCTTGTTTATATAAATTTAATGGGCTTTGCTCATTTTTAATTTAGTAATGGGCCTGGCTCATTTAGTGCAAGAGATTAAAGAAAAAAAAAATACTAACGGTAATAAAAAGTAAAAACATCACCTCCTTTCTTTTACAGAGGAGACTTAAAAGAAAAACAGTGAAAATGAAAACATCAACGGTGATTTTTTCCGACCGTTACAATTATTGGCTTATAAATATGCGATTGCGCAAGTCTAATACTTTACATCTCTTCTCTTTCTCTCCCAACTTATTTCAAATTAAAAATTACAGATGTTCGTTTCTTTTTTTTGTCTCTGAATCTTTATTTGAAGAAACTTCAAAATTCATGTTCCAGAATCAATGTTTATGTTCTCTATCTCCATACTCCATATGCACAGCCATTTCCAAGCTTCGCTTTGACTCGGTACTGTGTTCCTTTTCTTGCATATTAATTTGATTTGTTTCTTATATCTCATTTTATTTAATTTCAGATAAACAGTTCCTGTTGATGACAGTACTTTTGATTTGTTTATTATGAATGTGGCGAAACGATGTTCGTTCATTTGCAGAATCAGAGTTTGTTCTTGTATAAAGACAACAATATCAATGAATCTTGTTTGGAAGAAATACTGAAAGTGAAGAAATTTCAAGGTTTTGATTCTTTTCTTAGTTTTTTTTACATTGATTATTTTCATTCATAATAATGAACTGATGATGATAAAGTGAAATAATACAGAGAAGAGAAGATGAAAGGAAATGTTAGAATTGGTAAAATCAGAAAGTGAGATTGACTCTCTGTTCACAAAGGATCATCTAAAAGCCCAGAAATCTCAAAGTGAAGATTGTGTCTGGTGGCGGTGATGCTCTTTGGCCCACCAATACATTGCGTATTCTCGTCTTTAGTCAGGTACAATTTGATTCGGTTTTCAAATTTTGATTTTTAATCGGTTTTGTTTTAAAATTTTGATACTAATTTTTATTTAACAATGTGAAAATTAATCTAACCGTGAATCCAGTCATTTGACATGTCATTTGATCGTTAGAGATTCATAGGTTTAATTTATTTTCATATTGTTGAGTAGATTTATTATTTAAAATTTTAAAATTCGATTTTCAAATTTTTTAAAAATTTGGATAGTAAATTTGCTAAACGATTAGAAAACTAACGAGTTTTAGATCCTGTCATTTTATATTTCATTTGATTGTTAGAGATTTTATAAATTCAATTTGTTTTTTACTTGTGAGGTGGATTTACGATTCTAAGTTTTTAAAATAGTTTTTTGGTTTTGATTTTGGTATTTTTATCAAATTTAATAAAATTTAGTTTTATTCTTTGTTTAAAACTTTTTTTTTGTGATTAAATTGTAACTTTTAAATTAGTATCGACATATAATAAATTAGTATATATATATGGACCTGTCAGACTGAGAAACTAGAAATAAAAGACACAAACAAAAAATACCAAATAGTACTAAATATAAACTTTAGTTGCGATGATAAGTTAAAAATGTTAAAAAAGCCTTGGGCCGAACCCAATAGGCCCACGAAGCCATGGGCGCAAATGCCGTATTTAATTCATCTTTATCCTTTTTTAATAAATCATTTACTTTCTACAGAAACTAAAATTCCCTTCATATCAAAAATCAAAATAATACAATCAATCGTGAATAAAAAAAACAACTTTAAGCATTTGTGTGATCAATCTTTTTAATATAAATAAAGTTATTCAAACAAATAAAATATTACTCCAAGTACATGGATACATAATGTTAATTAACTCCAGGCGAATTATATACAATAATTGCCGACCCCAATATATGGTAGTATCGACATATAATATGATCAAAACTGAAGGAGATAACATTAAAGAAAGCTCTAGGTGACAACACTGGCTATATCCAACTCTATGAAACAACGTCAAGACACGTGTCCCACCACCTGTTAGTAACTAAACACAAAGGTTCTATCCGCATGACACGTGTCCCTTACCAAAAGACACCTAAGCTCGGTCTATATAAAGTAACTATGTCACATATCTATCTTCCATCGATCATCACGGAAGTTTATATAGCTTTTGCCGGATCACAAAGAAGAAAAGTTTTGAGTGGCAACAAGGTAGAACAGAAGTTAAGAGAAGTGAATCATAGAAAATGGCGACTGTGGGAAGAAACATAGCAGCACCATTACTGTTCTTGAATCTGCTTATGTACTTGATTGTACTTGGTTTTGCAAGTTGGTGTGTTAATAGATACATCAACGGCCAAACCAACCACCCAAGTAATATCTCTATCTCTTTAATCTAGCTTCTTTAATCACATTACTAATATTTTTAATATTGAAAATAGGTTTTGGAGGCAACGGAGCAACACCATTCTTCTTAACGTTTGCGTTATTAGCTGCCGTTATAGGTGTAGCTTCAAAGTTGGCAGGAGCTAATCATATTAGGTTTTGGAGAAATGATAGTCTTGCAGCTGCTGGATCTGCATCTATCGTTGCATGGGCCATTACAGCTCTTGCCATGGGGTATTTCTTTATATATTTTCACCCAATATTAAAATCTTAACAACTAGAGTTTAACTATATATATGTTTTAAGGTTGGCATGTAAGCAAATAAACATAGGAGGATGGAGAGGATGGAGATTGAAGATGATTGAAGCTTTCACAATAATACTAACGTTTACACAACTTCTCTACGTCTTGTTGATCCATGCTGGTACATTTAGTAGCAAGTATGGTCCTGGTTATAGAGACAGTGATTATGGTACGGGACAAGGTCATGTACCACCTACTGTGGGAGGCCATAAAGGTGGTGTTGGAACAACTATGGCTGCTTAAACTTAATATGTGGTTTTATTCGTGTGTTTGACTTTTTAATGATAAATATATAGTTATGTAATAATAATGTAACTCAATCAGTCCAAGGAACAAACCTGTTGTGTTGTTCTGTTAAAATCTAGTAGATTTGTGTTTCTCGACAATGTTTTTTTAATTTAGTTATCAAGAGTAAAAGTATAACCCATTAACAATATATTACAAGGCCCAATAAGTATATAGATTATAACCCATTAAGTACATGGCCCATGACCCAAAATATCTGGCCGACATGTCGGCTAACACAAAAAGAAAGTTTCTTTATATACTTCATGGTCACTCTAATTTGTGATCTAACCAACATTTTCTTCATGTGTTACTCTCTTTATTCGTCTATATATCTTCTGCTTTGGTTCCTTAGAACTCTTTTGTCTTCTTTCACAACCACATGCTCAGAGAATGGAACCAAGTGCATGAAACACAAAGGTACCAAAGCTACTAGTGACTGTATGAGAATCCCTGAAGACAAGTTTGAGAAGTCATTTGATGTTATACCGAGGAGATTAGCTAGTCCCACGCCTAAGAATGCGCTCAGTATTTGTGATAGACATAGAACTGAAGCAAGAAAAGATGTGAGTGATCCTTCACATCCCTGTGGACACATACTAGCTAATCTGACTGCAAATGGAAGGATCTTAAACTGTGCAATGATCTCAGCTAAGCTTGAAAAACAAAGCACGTAAACCTCATTGGAGATTCCAAAGCCTAGATTTATCTGCTTCACTAAGATATAGTCTAGGAGAATAGAGAAACCGTATAAGAGTTGGATGATATGGATCAGTGGTCTCATGGGAAGTGTCTTCTTTAAGTAACGATCATAGAGTATGGTTAAAGAAAGAAGTATAAGTTGTCCTATAACTTTCGACATTCCAATAATCCAAGGATCAAGATTTAGAACTTGAGTTTGGTAACAGAAGACTGATCCAGAGAGAAGAGGAACCATTGAAATGGATGCTACTGCCCAAATCAAAGGCTGAGAGATTTCATCTGACTGAATTGCTTCAGTAAGATTCGAAAACTGTATCTTAACACTATCTAACACAGAGCTCGTCTTTGGTATCCGTGGCAAGCCAAAAGATTTTTCTTTGGAAGATAAAGAAACAATGAGCTGTAGAGATAACAAACCAGTGAACACAAGAAAGGCCATCTTAGGAGTTGTTCTGAGTAAGAGATATCCTCCAAGTAAGTTTCCAACAACACCACCAGCTGCTGAAGCCATGAGTGCATAAGATTGGAGACCGTTTATTCTGTATCTTAGACCATATTCTGCAACAAGAGCGTCTTTTGCAACCTCAGTGATGGATGCTCCAAGGTTACTTAACAAAACAAATGCTATAAGACAAGGAAGAACATCTCTAGCTCCTTGAAACATCGCCATTGAACCCCATGCTATTACCTGCAGAGACACTGACATATTGAAGATTTCAGAACATATTGTAATATAGCAAAATCATCACAATCATCAAGTTCAAGACTGACCTCCAATGGCGATGTAAGGAACTCTACGACCAGTTCCAATGTAAAGAACATCTGAGAGAACACCATAGAGAGGTTTAGCAACCATAGGAAGACTACAAGAGTATTGAACAAGCTGAAGTGTTGATGGTTGAAGTCCAAGGCTATGAACCATGTGGAAGTTAAGAGCAAGCCATGGAAAACATCTTGATCCTTGTACCCAATAACCTAACCCACACAAAGCTGAGATTCCATTACCACCAACTTGTTCAAAGTTCACCGTTTGTTCTAATTCAGACACATCATTGTTTCTTCTTCTTCTTCTAGCTATTGAGAGACATGCTGATGTCTTTGCTCTTTTTGATTTGGTGTCCACCATGAAAAGGGTATTATTGTCCTTGCTCAACCTCTCTTCATCTTGTTTCCTGTAAATGGACCAAAGTGGTTGCTTCAAGAACTTTGTTTGAGAATTTTGAATTGATAAGAGTGGATTTATCATGATTCTTTCTTTGTTGCAGAGAGATGAAAACAGAGGAGGATGAGAAAGGAAATCAAGTCTCAGAGCTTTGGGTGTATCGATGCTTATTATATAATTTTGGAGCAAACCCTAAGCATCGTTGAATCGATGAATGAGACGTTAATACGAGAGTTTCTCAATTTCGATAAACGAAAAATGATATTTTGACACGTCAAGAAAAAAGAAGATATTTAGACAAAACTCTTTAAAGTTAAATACTTACAAACAATGATTTAAGTAATTAAACCAACGGTTATAAAAGCTTTAGACATTTATTAATATATTTATTTTCGAGGGACCGGTTAGGAAATTGAACGTCCTAGGAAATTAGAACGAGGAGATTTTCAGACTCAAGTGGGGTCCATTGTCTGATTTGATAATGACTTGTCACTAAAGTCTTGTTATAAAATTCTAAACCACAAGAAGAATAAGTCGAGTTATTTCTAATTTTATTTCAGGTCGACCCATAAATTGATCACGAGTACACAATTTTGTTTTTGTTTCCATATATTGAACGGGACGTCGGTGACCACACTTTCTTCTTCGACAATGGACAAGAGTTTTACATGAGCCAGCTGTGTGGCTCGCAATTTATTGCTTATTAGTTTTAGTTATTCGTTATTTTCATATAAAAACAATCCATGTTACAAATAATATCCCAACCGACTTCTTTTGCCCAAGTTTCTTAGAATTGTATTGTTCAATATTGTATTTTAATAGAATTAGTTTTGCTTTTCAAGACTAGTATTTAGGTTTAAATTGTTCAATTTTAAATCTTATGAAACTACTTGTAATTTAATGTAATATCACAGTACTGTATCAATAAAATACAACAATTTACACTCCATGTTTGGATCGTTTCTCAGTGGCAGCTTCTGATTCTTTGACTTCTTGTAACTCGGCCTTTGCTGCATCATCTACTGTGACTTCTGTGGTTGCTTCAGGATTCCTCACTCCTAATATCATAACTTAAACAGTTAAACTCATGGGCGTTTTAAAGATGGGCGTTCAAAATCATCACCTACCTGGTTTCTTCTTCTTCCTTGAAGATCTTGATTTTTCATCAGATGCTATACCAACTAAAAGATTGCTATACTTAACCACTACCTTTTCTTTTTCATCAACCATTCCTAATATCTCATAAGCATCCGCCACTGTCTGGATAATGTGTTTGTCTGGAGGCTTACGGTCATAACTCTCCAGATCCTTAAACAGCTACACAAACAAACATGAGTTTGATGTCAGTGCGAAACAAAGCAAGGACTTAACTTAGTTCAGTTAAGTCCCAAGCTAATTGCAAACTATGAAAGAGTATATGAAAAAAAGGAACCTTAACAAGTTCTTGTAACATGTTGTTTCGGAAGTATATGCGCATCATTTGCAAGCATAACTGCCAAGGCACGGAATGAAGATCGTTCCCAATTTTTCTTTTCCAGATAGTATGTGCCTCTTTTGCTCTACGATCCATGTCTAACGCCCGTATTAACTGTCCATATGTCCCCATTGTGTTCCCTTGTCCCTTACTTAGGATCCACTTTATTACCTATAAGCGATTAGACAGGTTCATCAGCACCCCAAATACGAGAAAAAATGAGAGAGACCATTCGGGCGATAGATACCTGGACCATTCGATGCCATTGATGTTCCTTTTCAAGAATAGCTATTACTCTTTTGAGGGAAGCAATGGGGAAATTGCGTTCCCAAGCTACCCATGCATCTAGAGCTCCATAAACAGCCTCTTTATTATCTTCAATATCAAGAAGCTGCATATTTCACATCGTAAAAAGGGTTTGCACAGACAAGCCAACGAAGGTCGAACATGGATATGAAGATTCTCCTCATGGAACAAACCATAGGAAGGTAAAAAGGAACAGCATTATTAAAAAATTCAGCTTACAGTGTTCACAAGAAACTTTATTTTATCCTTTTTGGGAATGTTCTCCCCAATTTGATGTCTCTTAGGGGTTTCAGCGTTTTCCTTTTGTGATGAATCGTCAACATCTTGCTCATCCTGTAGCAAGATGAAAAATATACATCCCAAGGATCTCGTTGGTCACAAATAATGCGAGAACTATAAATAATGAAAGGCATAATTCTCAGGAAATTGATAACCAAAAATATATGGAAAAGAGAAAGAAATTTGATCATCAGATATAACAGTTGTGTTTAGATATACGGAATCACTGAGAGCTACATCTATAGATCACTTCCAGAGAATTCAAACTTTTCATGAGAATTTATTAAGTATATGGTATATATAATTTGTATCAAGTTCAAGATATAAAAGATCTTTATGAAAGCCAATCTTCAGTGTATTCTATTGTACCTCAGTTTTTGTAATACGTCTAGGAGATAGATGAGAATCAGACACAAACTGATAACTCATCGATTGGACCCTTAAAAAAGGGGACTTGTTTGTCTGGTTGACCTGAGAAATGGTATCTCTCACACAATGAGTTATATACAAAGAGAATCTAAAAATATGTGTTTCAATTTTCATAATAAGCACTTGACATCCATTCTATTTAACTACGTTTCTGCAAGAGTGTCAATGTTTTAGAAGTTTAAATTTACCCTGAAAAGATGATGAAATGGACCAGTTAGTGCCCCAGCATTACCAATGGTCTTGTGATTTCTGGAGAAAAATGGTAAAGCATCAGAGTCAATACACAGACAACTAAGATGCAGCTCGAAAAAGATGAAATGATGCTCATTGATCCAATCTGAGATTTTTTTACCTTTGTCCATTGGAATGAAAAGACATTTCTTGCTCACCTAGATTAAGTTTCAAATTAAAAAGGATTCAATAAATTTCTAAGAGAGTCGCTGAGATCATTATAAGAGATACAGAACATTTCAAGATTTCAACGGAGATTCGAACCAGGCAATATAAAGTAACGTTTCTTCACATTTTTTTCAGAGACTTACGTATGCAATTCAATCAAGTTATTTGACGAAATAGAAACAATTCACCGAAACAAATATATACGCATAAGTAAGAAGATACAGAAATTATCAACCTAGATGACCGTATACAGATCCAGCTCCAAGTTCATACTTAAAGATTCCATGTAATCGAACAAAACATCAAACTTATATGTTCTTTAAGTGTTTATACATACGAATTTATCAGAAATACCAACCGTAAATTTCGTCACATCCCCCTCCGGTGGCGAGATATCTTGCTAGCGAGATAGAAGCTGAAGGCGCCGTTAGATTTCCGG
>KE159128.1:14699-39332 GCA_000411055.1 Leavenworthia alabamica | reverse complement strand
GACACTCTATGAATTAGAGAACTGAAACCCGCCATTCGAGGAGACAAAGGAAGAAGCACGACGACGGAGGCGTATAGTGGGTTTCAGAACTGATACTGTACAATTCGTTTAGAATTTGAATTTAAAAGGTCATATAATAAGCCTAGCCCATTAGAGATAAACAATTGGGCCATTAGAGTGAAACAATTGGCCCCATTTTAGTGGAACAATTGGCCCATTAGAGTGAATCAAATGGTCCATATGATATATAGCCTCGGTTTAAACAGACGTTGACGACGTTAATATTGGTAGATGATGCTTATCGGTGAAATTGTATAAACCGTGTAATTGATCAAATTACCAATAATGAATCAATGTAACTTAATTAAAGTTATTTCCATTTTTTTGCCTCGTAATAAAAAAGTAAAGCTAACATTTAGAAATATTTTTGGTGATATTGTGATTTTTTAACAATTAAATTAGACTGTAAAGTAGTAGTCTTGTGTAAAAAAAAAAAAGTTGATGGCGCAGGGAAAATATGAAAAATAAAATTTATGTTATAATGAAAATATCTATTAAAAAAAAAATATATATCTATTAAAATTTTGAATTTTACAAAAATTATTAAACTAACTGAAATAGAGTAGAGTTAATTTTATATTTTTATGATTAGTACTTAAAAAGAGAATTTCGTTATTAAACCAAGATTATAATAATTTTTTCTTAAAAATTTTGGATTTATAAACAACCAAAAATAATATAATTAAATTAAATACCCAAATTACAAAGAAAATCAGAAAAATAAATAATAGTAATATTTAAAATTATACGACTAACATGGAAATATTTATAAATAAAAATTAAACAAAAATATAAATTTAGATAATAATTGTTCAGATCTATTTTTTATTATGACGTTGATCAGAAAGTTTAAAGCTGGGAAATGGAAATGTTCGTTGTAGATTTTATAATGGATCTATGTTTTTGATTAAATATATCCTTGTGATTGGATTTCCAGATTTTTTGTTGTTGTTGATGTTTGTCCCATTGGAGATCTGGAGATCGTTGAGCCTAGAGATCATTTTAGGAAACTTTTTTAACAAGGTTACATCGTTATAGTAATGGTACGTACAAGCTTTCCATTTTCTAATTACATTACTGTTCATTCCAAAATAAAAAAAATTATTCATTTTGTTTGATTCATTAAATTTTTATGAATCCTCGTTATAATCAAATTTGTTATATGTGTGTAGTTTAAATCGATTGTGTTATGATACGTAATTTATGTGTAGGCTGCTTCAGCCAAAGTGACTGTAGGGTCTCATGTCTGGGTGGAGGATCCAGATGATGCCTGGATAGATGGAGAAGTAGAAGAAGCTAATAGTGAAGAAATCACTGTTAACTGCTCTGGAAAGAAGGTAAACGCTTCAGCTTTCCCTATGTTCAATTCCTCTATAAGAAATCTATAAAATTTGTTGTTTTTTTATGATTGGAAGTGAGACTTGTTTGTTTCTTAAGCTTGATTAGTGAGACAAAAAGCTCATATTTTGGATTTCTTAGGTTGTGGCAAAGGTAACTGCTGTATACCCTAAGGACCCTGAGTTCCCTGAACATGGAGTGGATGACATGACAAAGCTTGCATATTTGCATGAACCAGGAGTTCTCCTCAATCTAAAATGTCGATATGATGCAAATGAAATATATGTAAGCTGAAGTTTTATTTACCATCAATTGATCTTAAGATGTCTGCTAGCTAACTTTTTCATGATGAATCCAGACGTATACAGGAAATATATTAATTGCTGTGAATCCATTTAAGAGATTGCCTCATCTTTATGGAACTGAGACAATGAAACAGTATAAAGGCACAACTTTTGGTGAGTTAACTCCACATCCTTTTGCGGTTGCAGATTCTGCGTACAGGTAATAACTCTTCTCTTGCTTTGATTAGCTTGTTTTATTGTTGCACTATCAATTGTTTTTCAGCTTTACAAGCACTGTATAACATTTAGGAAAATGATCAACGAGGGAGTGAGTCAGGCAATATTGGTGAGTGGGGAAAGTGGTGCTGGGAAGACAGAGAGCACAAAGATGCTTATGCGATATCTTGCTTACATGGGAGGAAGATCTGAGAGTGAAGGAAGATCCGTGGAGCAGCAAGTTTTGGAGGTAATTTGTTTATAATTCTTGCAAAAGATTGATTTAATGAGTTTCTCCAGCATTATCTTGTCATACTTTTTCTCTGATTTACTTTCCTATTTTGTAGTCCAATCCAGTTTTAGAAGCTTTTGGCAATGCAAAGACTGTTAGAAACAATAATTCAAGGTGGAGTAGATTAGTCTCACGTTTCTTGATTTATTCATTTTATTTTATTTTCTTGAACCCAAAATAAATCCCATGTTGCAGTCGTTTTGGTAAATTTGTGGAGATTCAGTTTGATAATAGAGGAAGAATCTCAGGAGCTGCTATCAGGACATATCTGCTAGAGAGGTCGCGTGTTTGTCAAGTTTCTGACCCTGAAAGAAACTATCATTGCTTTTACATGCTTTGTGCTGCACCTGAGCAGGTAAGCCTGATCTCTTATCAGACTGTGTTCATACTTGACTTTACATAAGATTTCTGCTGACTAACCAGATTGTTTCATGAGATTTCAGGAAACTGAGAGGTACAAGTTAGGAAAACCAAGCACCTTTCGCTATCTAAATCAGTCTAATTGTTATGCGTTGGATGGGCTTGATGATTCCAAGGAATACCTAGATACAAGGAAAGCTATGGACGTTGTTGGGATTGATTCTGAAGATCAGGTACTTTCTTTTAGTTTATTTACATGGGAAAAAAAAACTCTTCTTATGTTCCACTACTGTAGGATGCTATCTTTCGAGTAGTGGCTGCAATCCTTCATCTTGGGAACATCGAGTTTGCAAAGGCTGAAGAATCAGAAGATTCAGAACCAAAGGACGATAAATCACGGTTCCATCTAAAAGTTGCAGCAGAACTTTTCATGTAAAATTCTTCACTACTCTGTGTTTTCTCAGATAAATTGTTTATGGTCAGCCAGAATTAGAGCCTAGACTATCTCTTTGTTTCAGGTGTGATGAGAAAGCTTTAGAAGATTCCTTGTGCAAAAGGGTTATGGTGACTCGTGATGAAAGCATTACAAAGTCGCTTGATCCTGATAGTGCAGCATTAGGGAGAGATGCACTAGCCAAAATTGTCTATTCTAAATTGTTTGACTGGTAGGTTTACGACAACAATACATTTCTTAAGGATTTATTATACTCTTGGGGTTTTCTATGCTAAAGACTTTAATTTTCTTGCTTACAGGCTTGTGACCAAGATCAATAATTCCATCGGACAAGACCCAAATTCAAAACACATTATTGGAGTTTTGGATATCTATGGATTCGAGAGTTTCAAGACAAACAGGTGCTTAACCGGTATGCTTTTGTTTTAACTGATATGTTAAATATCTGAAACTGATAGTTGAATTCTTACATTGCTTCCTACATATATGCTCTCTGATTTAGCTTCTTGAAACAGTTGTTAGCTAAGAATTTTCTTGTAATTTGGAACAATATAGCTATTATGGTTATTGGCCGTTCGTTGCATTTATGTGGTTTGGATGTTTGTTTATAATTCTTTTGTTAATTCCAACATAGTATTCTCATTTTTTTCACGGGCATTTTGCAGTTTTGAGCAGTTCTGTATAAATTTGACAAACGAGAAGTTGCAACAACATTTCAACCAGGTTAGACACTGACACTAAGTTGTTTTTTTGGCTGACTCATATTCATATATATGTTCCTCTTCTCTACAGCACGTCTTCAAGATGGAGCAAGAAGAATATACTAAAGAAGAGATTGATTGGAGTTACATAGAGTTCATTGATAATCAGGATGTTCTTGATCTTATTGAAAAGGTTAATAGCACACATTATACAACGTTGGAACTTATGTTCATCACACCTAGTCTTAGTATATTGGGTTTGAGTATCTGACGTGTAGTTTTTTCATGCCAGAAACCTGGTGGTATCATTGCTCTTTTAGACGAGGCTTGGTAATGTTAAAAGGACATGTTTGTTTGTTGCTTATTTATTTTGTGTTCATAAGAAAATGACTGGGGTTATGTTTGCTTCTACAGCATGTTTCCAAGATCAACACATGAAACATTCGCACAAAAGTTGTATCAGACGTTTAAAGACCACAAACGTTTTGGCAAGCCAAAATTGGCTCAAACAGATTTTACAATTTGCCATTATGCTGGTGATGTTAGTGATCTGCATAACCCGAACGGCTTGCTTACATGCTTTTCTTGATGTACCTTGGTCCAATGATTGTACTCTTGTTTAATTGCAGGTCACTTATCAGACAGAACTCTTTTTGGACAAGAACAAAGATTATGTTGTTGGAGAACATCAATCTCTCCTGAGTGCTTCAAATTGTTCTTTTGTCTCATCGTTGTTTCCACCGTTGCCAGAGGAATCTTCCAAAACATCAAAGTTTTCATCAATAGGTTCTCAGTTTAAGGTCTGAAGAAATGTTAAGATACAGTTGATTCTGGCTATAATTTCTTATTTGATTCTTACCATGTACTAAAATACAGCAACAACTGCAATCTTTGCTCGAGAGCTTGAGCACCACTGAGCCACACTACATACGATGTGTTAAACCAAATAACCTTCTTAAGCCAGAAATCTTTGAAAACATTAATATTTTGCATCAGCTTAGGTGTGGGGTAAGCTTTTAATGTTTTAGAGAACTCCATTTTTTGAACTTTTGCAACTGTGTCAATTATTATGCTTTCTTATGTTGTTTTTGGAACATCCTTTATCTGATCTCAGGGAGTCATGGAAGCCATTAGGATTAGTTGCGCTGGATATCCTACTAGAAAGTCCTTCACTGAATTTTTGACCCGGTTCAGAATTTTAGCCCCAGAGACTACACAGAAAAGGTAGCCTAACCAACACTTAATTGCTATAATTAGTCTTACATTTTCTCATATTATCTAGTTTAGTTCTAATAGGACTTGAGGCATTAGCGTAACTTGAAGACTTTTTTGGTTTTGGATTTTATGTTAATAGCTATGACGAAGTTGAAGCTTGCAAAAAGCTACTAGCAAAAGTGGACCTCAAAGGTTTTCAGGTGTAGTTTCATAATTTTATGTTAATCGCTTTCTAGTGTGTTGGAACTTCCACCTTTGAATGTGTTACTTGGTCACCAATGCCAAGATTTATTCTAGCTTTTTTTACTGCTACTAATAAAAATTTATTGCATCATAGATTGGGAAGACAAAAGTGTTTCTTAGGGCAGGTCAAATGGCAGAACTTGATGCTCACCGAGCAGAAGTGCTTGGTCATTCAGCACGGATTATACAGAGAAAAGTCCTTACTTATCAATCTCGCAAGAAGTTTCTGTTGCTACAGGCCGCTTCAACAGATATTCAAGCCTTTTGTAGAGGTATTACATGTTGTATGCGTTTGTTGGTACCAATATTTTGTTGGATTCAAAAAATGTTATCATGGTGTCTTATTCTTCATCAAACTAAATTTAGGACAAGTTGCACGTGTTTGGTTTGAGATAATGCGAAGAGAAGCTGCTTCTCTGAGAATTCAAAAGCAAGCACGTACTTATATTTGCCAGAAAGCCTATAAAAGCATGTGCTCGTCTGCTTGTTCAATCCAGACAGGAATGCGAGCAAAAGCTGCTCGAGTTGAACTTCTGTTTAGGAGGAAGAGAAGAGCGGCAATAATTATCCAAGCAAGTTTAAGCTTACATATTGATAAAATTGTTTCTTCTTTTGTCTATGTTATGTATACATCTCTTTGTTTGAGTACTGATGAAATGTAACTTACTGATTACACAGAGTCAAATAAGAAGATGTTTGTGTCATCAGCGTTATGTGAGACTGAAGAAAGCAGCAATTACTACTCAATGTCGCTGGAGAGTGAAAGTTGCACGCAGAGAATTGCGAAATCTCAGAATGGTAATGTCAAATGTGTAGTCAATTTTTTTATTACTAATTCTATAGATAATATGCAAGCTGATATTTTCTTATATTTCATCTCCTCAGGCTGCTAAAGAAACAGGAGCTCTTCAAGATGCTAAGACAAAGTTAGAAAATCAAGTGCAAGAACTCACTTCAAACTTAGAGCTTGAAAAACAGATGAGGGTAGGCAATATTTCATCAATGATATCATGTTGGACTACACCGTACCTTTATCTGTTACACCAAATATTAGATTTTCTGAAGAAATTTTGTTTTCTCCTTTTATAAACTGGATTACTTTGATAGTTCTGTATGAGGCATCTGATTTTTGTGCTAATGCAGTTGGAGATCGAGGAAGCCAAATCTCAAGAAACTGAAGCATTACAGTCAGAGTTAACAGATATAAAACTTCAGCTCGGAGAAACTCAAAAAACCAAAAGCGAGGAGATTTCAGACTTGCAGTCTGCTTTACAAGAAATGCAACATGAGATTGAAGAGCTCTCTAAGGGACTTGAGATGAGTAAAGATCTTGCTGCTGAGAATGAACAGCTTAAGGTTAGTCCATAAAAATTCTTTGTCTGAACCTTTTATTCCTCAGTATTTAATGTCTGTGTTGAAGTATGTTTAAGATTTTTATATGCATCATCTTCATTTTTTTGGTTTTATCCTCTTTCCTTGAAAGGATTTGGTGAGTTCATTGCAAAATAAAGTTGATGAATCAGAGAGAAAGTGTGAAGAAACAAAGAAGCTAAGTGAAGAGCGGATCCAAGAAATTTCTGTAATTGATCAGTCTGCAACCATCAAGCTTGAAGCTGAGAATGAACAGCTTAAGGTTAGTCCATAAAAATTCTTCTTCTGAACCTTTTATTCCTCAGTATACAATGTCTGTGTTGAAGTATGTTTAAGATTTTTAAATGTACCATCTTCATTTTCTTGTTTTAACCTCTTTCCTTGAAAGGATTTGGTGAGTTCATTGCAAAATAAGGTTGATGAATCCGAGAGAAAGTGTGAAGAAACAAAGAAGCTAAGTGAAGAGCGGATCCAAGAANCCTCAGTATACAATGTCTGTGTTGAAGTATGTTTAAGATTTTTAAATGTACCATCTTCATTTTCTTGTTTTAACCTCTTTCCTTGAAAGGATTTGGTGAGTTCATTGCAAAATAAGGTTGATGAATCCGAGAGAAAGTGTGAAGAAACAAAGAAGCTAAGTGAAGAGCGGATCCAAGAAATTTCTGTAATTGATCAGTCTGCAACCATCAAGCTTGAAGCTGAGAATGAACAGCTTAAGGTTAGTCCATAAAAATTCTTCTTCTGAACCTTTTATGCCTCAGTATACAATGTCTGTGTTGAAGTATGTTTAAGATTTTTAAATGTACCATCTTCATTTTCTTGTTTTAACCTCTTTCCTTGAAAGGATTTGGTGAGTTCATTGCAAAATAAAATTGAAGAATCCGAGAGAAAGTATGAAGAAACAAGGAAGCTAAGTGAAGAGCGGACAATACAAGAAGTTCCTGTAGTTGATCAGTCTGCAATCATCAAACTTGAAGCTGAGAATGAACAGCTTAAGGTTAGTCCATAAAATTATTTTTCTGAGCCTTTTATTACTCAGTGTATGTGTTGAAATATGTTGAAGATTTTTATATGTATCATCTTCAAGTTTTGTTTAATCCTCTTTCCTTGAAAGGATTTGGTGAGTTCATTGCAAAATACAATTGATGAATCCGAGAGAAAGTATGAAGAAACAAGAAAGCTAAGTGAAGAGCGGGTAACAGAAGAAGTTCCTGTAATTGATCAGTCTGCAATCATCAAACTTGAAGCTGAGAATGAACAGTTGAAGGTGTGATTCCTAGATGCTGATTTTGATACACAATCTAGATATAGAACCTCTTGATAATATATATCTCATCAAAACATAACATTTCTTAGGCGTTGGTAAGTTCCTTGGAGATGAAAATTGATGCACTAGACAGAAAACATGACGAAACAAGCTCAAATATCACAGAGCAATTGAAGGAGAATGTTTCATCTGAATACGAGATTGTAAGCAATCTTTCAGCTGAGAATGAGCGGCTCAAGGTAACCTTTCTACATATTAGCTCGACCAAAATAATTCAAATATCCTCATGCTAAAATTTTCAGTTTATTAATCCTATTAGTCTGATGAATGGAAACTACTTCATAGGCCTTAGTAGATTCATTAGAGAAGAAAATCGATGAAAACGATGGGAACAGTTCTTCAGATGAACAAAAGGAGAGGAAACACATAGTGAAAGAAGAGAGTTTGACAGAGTATGCTTCAACTGATAATGAGATTATCAATAAACTTTCTGCAGAAAACAAAAACTTGAATGTAAGGTTTTCATCTTTGTTAATAGTAAGGATTTTGTCTGCATCTCTAACTTGAATTTTTTTAACAGGATATGGTAAGTTCTTTGGAAAGGAAAATAGATGAAACAGAAAAAAAGTACGAGGAAGCAAATAGACTTTGTGAAGAGAGGCTAAAGCAATCTTTAGAGGCAGAGACAAAGTTAATTGAGTTGAAGACATCAATGCAAAGGTTTGATGATATGCATTCTTTTTGTCACTTTTAAATATTTACACTCGCATTAGTTAATGAATATAAGTTGTTTAATCTTTTTTTCTCTTTAGACTTGAGGAAAAGATTTCTGACATGGAAACAGAAGAACATATTCGCCGGCAGCATGCACTGGCTAATTCTGCTTCTCGGAGAATGTCACCTCAGGTGTCATTTACAGGAACACCGGTAAATTTTAAGTTTTCTCATACTTCAGTGAAGTTTTTTAGAAGAAATATTTGACTCCTTCCCTTTATCTCATGCAGCGTGTCGAGAATGGACATCATGTAAGTGATGGAATAGACTCAATTATCTTCGTGTACATCGCAAGTCTCATTAGCTAAAATTTCTTTGACTGTTGCAGGAATCACTTGCTCCTATACCGGTAAAAAGGTTTGGAACAGAATCTTTTAGACGGTCTCGAGTTGAACGACAACCCCATGTATGTGCCTAAGAAAAACATTAGCCTCATATTTTCACTGGTTAATTGGTTGTCATATTTCTACGCTTCAGGAATTTGTTGATGTTCTTCTCAAATGTGTATCACAAAACATCGGTTTCAGTCATGGAAAGCCCATTGCAGCTCTTACAATATACAAATGTCTTATACGCTGGAAAATATTCGAAGCAGAAAAAACCAGTATCTTTGATCGAATTGTTCCTATTTTTGCTTCTGCTATAGAGGTAATCGGAGAAGTTATGAATTACTTGGATGTTTCAATCATTGCTCAGACCTGAGTAAGACAAAACTTAGTAGTATCCTCTGCTTTTTATATACAGGATCAAGAAGATGACAGTCATCTGGCTTATTGGCTAACAAATACATCAACTCTATTATTTTTGCTTCAAAGAAGCCTGAGACATACCTCATCTGGCTCAAGTCCTACAAAACCTCCTCAGCCAACTTCATTTTTTGGAAGGATGACACAGGTAACAAGAAAAGGACAACAAATTTCTGATTCTTTCTTATCACTCAAACTTATGTATTGAGGATTACTGTAAAACTGATTGTTTCAGGGTTTCCGTTCAACGTCTTCCCCGAATCTTTCAACTGATATAGTGCACCAAGTAGATGCTAAATATCCTGCTTTACTTTTCAAACAGCAGCTTACAGCATATGTTGAAACAATGTATGGAATCATCCGAGAAAATGTTAAGAGAGGAATATCATCATTGCTTTCTTTCTACATTCAGGTATACCTTTGGTGACCCTATCAATAAACTCATCCTTTGAGAATCTATTAGCTCTGAAGATATGACTATTTCATTTGAATGACTCTCTTCTAATAATTCAGGGTCTGAAGGATTCATCATGTAATTCCTCTCTTGTGAATTCACCATCAAAGCCATCTTCAGATAATTCACCAACTAAGTCATCTGAGGATAATTCCCCAAAGAAGTCATCAGGTGATAATTCACCCACTAAGTCATCTGAGGATAATTCCCCAAAGAAGTCATCTAATGAGAATTCACCCACTAAGTCACCTGAGGATAATTCCCCAAAGAAGTCATCTAATGAGAATTCACCCACTAAGTCATCTGAGGAGAATTCTCCAAAGAAGTCATCTAACGAGAATTCACCAACTAAGTCATCTCAGGAGAATTCTCCAAAGAAGTCATCTAATGAGAATTCACCCACTAAGTCATCTAACGAGAATTCACCCACTAAGTCATCTGATGAGAATTCCCCAAAGAAGTCATCTGAAGAGGATTCCCCAAAGAAGTCATCTGAAGATAAGTCACCAAAAATGTCATCTGAGGAGAATTCTCCAAAGAACTCATCTGAAGATAAGTCACCAGCTAAGGAGGAGGGGAAAACATCAAATTTCTCTGAAGACAATTCAGAAGATAACTATTTGCAAAGCATAATTGAATTTTTGAATTACAATCTCGTCACATGGAAGAAAAATTACGTAAGAATATTTATATATTCAAGTTTCACCTTACTGCTTAATTTGCCTACTAAAAATTATTATCTTTCAGGTTCCTCTATTTCTCGTTCAGAAGATCCTCAGCCAAATTTTCCAATACATCAATGTTCAATTCTTCAACAGGTAATTGTTTTTATCCCCTCGTCAACTTTCACAGTATACTCATTAAGCTAGTGTTGTTATCTTAACGATGCAGTCTTCTCCTCGAAGAAGAATACTGTACATTCAACATTGGCAAAGAAGTTAAGGCAGGGTTAAATGAACTAGAGTCATGGTGTAACCTAGTCACTGAAGAGGTAAAAAAGTTGTAGTAACCCAACATTTCTAGGGCATGATTTCACTCACTTGCTAGTCTTGAATGCAGTTCGTAGGATCTTCTTGGGATGAACTGAAACACACAAGACAAACTGTAGCGTTCCTGGTTTGTCTTCTTCTCTTGAGAGTATATCATTCTCCTTTTCCCTTGAATGTTTATGGGCTTTTTCTTTCAGGTTACAGAACCAAAGTCCACAATTACATACGATGATCTTACAATTAACCTTTGTCCGGTATAATTCTATGCTTCTCTGATGTCAAAATTCCATTAAAAGAGTAGAAGAACAAACATATATTAACCTTGTTCCTATCTTTTAGGTTCTTAGTACTCAGCAACTTTATAGAATATGTACTCTCTGTAAAGACAAAGACGACGAAGATCATAAAGTACCAGCAGAGGTACATTGCTCTGACCTCTGATAAACAGAAAAAAACATTATCTATTAACTTTTTTTTTCCGGTTTTGATATTGCTTTTAACATAGGTGATTTCAAACTTAAAACATCTAATGACAAATGAAGATGAAGATGAAGAAAATAAACGATCCTTCTTGCTAGACGACGATTCCAGGTAACTAACCAAAATCATTGTTCATGTATTATCATATGATCCTAACTCTTTTTATTATTGATTTTTGCAAACACAACGACAGCATTCCTTTTGAAACTGATGAAATCTCAAACTGTATGCAAGAAAGGGACTTTGCGAATGTAAAATTAGCTTCAGAGCTTGCTGATAACCCCAACTTCGTCTTTCTTAAGGAATGAGAAACTGTTTCAGGCTCAATGGGACTTGCCTTGGTATGACCTGTACTTATATTCATTCCTCTTCGGTTTTGTAGAAATCTCTATAGGTTCGTGAAGTCAAAGGATATCTTATTTTTATATGTTTCTGTTACTTCCGGGACAAGAAACCCTAAGGCAACTAATTTAACCGTGTGAAACAAATTTCGAAATAATATATTTTAATTTATGAGAACGGAGACAACTAAGTTGCCACGTCATCTGGTCAACGAACACATATTTTTCTTTTTGTCAACTTATTTGGTAAAACTTTGAAGTATAATTTTGGAAAATATTAAATAAAAAACTGTGACAAAGGACAACCATATAAACTCTTTATAAACAAATAATATAACTACTGAAGCAAAAGCAACAATAATGATCAATTTTTTATTTAAATAGGTTTGAAAATTTTATTAAGATGATAAATTTTGAGGCAAAATGCAATGTACATCTGCATGAATCTTGGGAGACTGTTTAAATTTACCAGTTTTCTAAGCATTTAGTTATATGATAATGATAATTTTAACACCTTCTCTTTGCTATAATTAGCTGCTAACACCACTCATGTTGTATATATAAGTATATAACTACAACATTATAATTCGTATTAAATAAATGTAGTTAAACTATAGTAATTAAATATAGTTTACACTATAATTGTTTACCTGAAAAAAAGAAGGGAGAATATAGTTTTTTTTGTATGATGATTGATGAGTTTATAAGTTGAAAATTTATTCACTCTATAATTAATCGGCGCTACAGATTATATAATACAAAAATAAAAATAACAAGAGCATTATATTTCTTTATTTAATACAACTCGTCGAATTATCTAATTGTTAGTAAATCTCTATTATACATTTCTTTCGAATATGAATATAGGAAAAGATTCATAAGAGAGAATATATATATTAGTAATTCATATTTAAGAATTAAAAAATAAACTCGTGAGTCGTCACAACATAAAATAAACCCAAAAAAAAACTTTACTAATAAAAGAATTATCATCAATAAAATACTATTTATGCTCTTTAAAATGACAAAAAATACATTCTTGATTTTATTCATTATATTTAATTTTTTTGTTAACGATATTAATCATCTTTGTTAGCTACCACATGCCGCATTTTATGTATAACACGATGCATGATGCTTAAAAAAATAAACCACACTATTCCTGTTGATTTAATCTAATTAAGTAATAATTAAATTAATACATAGACAATATGAAAATAAATAATTTTAACAGAAAATACAGATCATAATGAAAGGGTTGACCAGTAAAACATAGTTAACCAAAGGTCAAGAAGACACCTGAGATTGATAGAATTAAATAAGAGAAAAACATGTGATAGATCACATGGACTTGGCATCTTTCACTATCACATTCTTGTTTTTTTAGGGAACCAATCATTTATTATATTTCCATACCTTTTCAGTTATTACAGTTATGGAGTTAGTTGTATCTTTATCTTCTTATTTTTATTTTTCTCTTTTGTCTCTTTTTATTCTTATATTTTAGTAATCCTTTTTGTACTGGTTTTTTTCTCTCCAAAACCACATTATTTATTTCTTATAAGATATATTTTTACTTAAAACTAATCATTTTTATGTCTTATAACAAATTAAAAAAAATTATGAATCTTATTTCACTTTTAAAAATTCCCAACATGATATTTTTAGAAAATCTAAAGTATATATATATATGTGTATATTGCTTATTTTTACTATAACACTAGTGAAATATATTTACTAAAATTATAACAAAATAAAAAATAATAGGAGCAGTAATCCTTGTTGAAACAGTTGAGAAAAATTAAAATAAATGTTGGAATATTTTCATGTTACCAAAATATATAGTCAACTATATATATATAAAATCTACTAAATAATAAAGAAAATATAGGGACGGCATGTAATTAGGTAGGCTTTTCTGCTAAATTTAAAAATGTAACATGGGATTAAGCCAACTGATTCTACCGATCTAATCTGGTTAATGAAAATGGCAAGACTGTGTTTATATATAAAAATAAATAAATATATATTGGCAATTCCACTTTAGCAATAATGTGTCATTTTCTCTTATAGTATATAGTTTTTATGTTTATAGCCTTATAGGTTTGTTTATTTGGTTTGCGAGATTCTCTGGCAATTATTACAAACAATAATAGTTATTTAGCAAATTAAATATAAATACATTATTATTCGTTTTGTCATACCAAATAATTTTCAGATGTTATAAACGATTGGTATTACATATATATATCCACCATAAGATTTGACCATAATTTGGCTTATAGTGTTCGAATTTGATTATTATATGGTCTTCATTTATGGGAATAATTTTGGGTTGGTTTTGCTAATAGTCAAATAAGCAGTCTAATTATGAAAATTTTAAGAGAAATTAAAGGAGTTTATTATATAATTTTCTAATGTTTCCATGTGATATTTATACATAGAGGCAATCAAATTTCTCTTATTTATTTTTATTCCGAGATAAACACAATCAAAATCCAATATTCTCTCCATTGACAAGATTTTATTGTACATTTAAAATAAAAATAAGTTAAATAACAGTAGTAATCCAACATTGAGCTGTAATTGAAATCAAACCTATCCGCTTATATATTCTGATAATTAATGTTGGACATTTGTTTGTTTGTTTTTTCAGTTAAAGAACCAATTAAAATAAGTTGAACTAATAGTATATTAAATTCATTTAAAGATTTGATAGTTAATGTAAAAACAATGTGTGCGTAGGGTATTTATATAAATGAGGGTATATATTATGGGTAATTATATAAATGAGGGTATAATTAAGTAACTAATTTAATCTATACTAACATATCTAATATTTATTATTTAATTAGTACTAATTGAAAACTGAACCAAATTGTTTAGAAATTTTAGCTCTTTATATTAATTATAATGTTATATTATTTGTATGTATTTATTTATAAATTTATTTATTTCAAATAAAATATTTTATCACATAGGTCATTTTAAAAATTATAATTTCACATTTCTAAAAATTTGCAAAATATAATCATTGTGCCTTATTAAACTATATTTTTTGGATTTATAATTATATTATCCAAAAAAATATATTATTTACAATATAATATAAGCACAACATAATATTTAATATCAATATATTTATAAAAATTTATAAAACATACTATAATTCTATTTTATATAGTTTTATATTAAAATATATATAAATAAAAATATATATCGAATATATTTTCTCACGTATTAATTAGTTGGTGTATATATACTTAATATACAAAGAAGAATAAATGTAATTTATCAATAAAAAGGTGGACGTAAATAAAATAAACTAGTACACTAAACATTACTATTAGTATAAACCAAGTAACCAACATACCTTAATATATGTGATATCGGTGCATTAATGTTAAATTTCGAGGTTTATAGGAAATGAAAATACACAATTACCCAAGTCTTGGAATATGGTAAATGAGATCAATTCCCTAAATCTTTTTTAGTTTTCACATCTCACTTTATAGTTTATATTCTCTTAATCAACGAGCATCGAACACGCCTTCAATTTCGATTCTCTATATATGTGCATCAAATTTATCAAAACAATTATTTCAAGAAATATTCACTAACTAATTACCATTATCCACTAATAAAAGTTATAATACATATTAGACTTCGAAGTTCGAATTAGAAATCACATGCAATCTTCAATTTGGAAATAAATTATCTTTGAATATAAAATTTGTTAATTATATATAGTTTTGTATAAAACCAATTAGTTAGAACATTCATGCTTGTTGCTTATTCCAATAAGGTAGTACATTTAATTTGGAAATATGTAACATCCCAATGAATGTCATAACAACCTAATTATTTCATATAAATAGTATATACTATATAGGTTCACTGGATCTTGATAACGATTTATCTTCACAACCAGAAAAAAAAAACTACAAAATATTTGTTAAGTATATTCAATTCTTATAACTATATAAATTCTATTTAAGTGATTATTTTAATTTAAAGATTAGAATTTACTATTTAAGGTTAGAGTTTAATATATAGTGTTTGAGTTTAGTATGTATTGTTTAGGATTTATANAAGGTTAGAGTTTAATATATAGTGTTTGAGTTTAGTATGTATTGTTTAGGATTTATATAATTTTTTTAAAATAAAATTTAATTTATAATTTAATTAAATTATTAAATAGTAATTTTGTTTTAAATCAATTTTAGTGTTATTTATGCAATATAAAATAAATTAAGTGGTATTTAAGAGAATTACACATTTTTTATTAAAATAACTATTTTTATTATCTTGAAATAATATATTTATGTTTTATGAACACAAAGATATGTTGAAGTGGTGAGATCTGTTGACCCCATGTCCCATACGTCAAACAAACTATTAATACTTGTTTTTTTACATATATAAATATGTGAATATTGAGGATGACATTACAATTAATTTATATTATTTATAAAATTAATTAATTAATTTGTATGTGATTCTATGGATTGGATAAATCTGTGGGAATGTGTAGCCACACTTGATGGAGGTTTAACCACGTTGCCCTCAAATTCCACAGCTTCAATGAATATTTTTAAATTTTATCTTTACAGTGAAAACAAAACTAGACATTTCAATTTTTAATATATAGTTTTTTTTTTCATTTACTATAGGCTTACTCTAAAACAAGACATAGTAGTAACTCCTAAGTCCCAATGGTCCTTTCATGTTTGTGTATATATATGATCTTTATAACATAATGCGTTGTCATGTCTTTAAAGTATGATCGAGCAACATATGTTCATCACATTTTTTAACCTTAATGATTCCCACTTTGGTAGCAACCTGACATCAAATTTAATTCTATAGTTTTCTTTCTTTTCTCAAGTGTATAGCCTAAGTCATGTCTCTTCTCTCAATATCTATACATGCTAAATTAAATCATATATTTTATTTAATTAAATATTATTAGCATTAATAGTCTTTATTTAGTATTAGTTGTATAATAAATATATATACAAACTTTTTAAGAACTAATGTCACCACTAATAAAACTTAGGGTTACATGCAAATAAACGTAGATACAAAATATTTCGAATCAGTTTTATTGTGACAAATTATTGTATTTGTTGGAGTAGAATTAAATTAATACCAATTAGTAGAAAAATATAAATAAATAAATAATGGTGGACTAGAAGCTTATCATTTGAGAAATAAATAACAGTCAGAAGTTAAAATATAATTATATTATTTTCAGTCTCTCCCCTAAGAAAAATAAAAAACAATTTATTTAAGTTTAAAAATACCAATTTGCTTCAAGTATTTTTCTCTATTTATACATCTTCTTCTCCAGTCCAACAAAACATACACATATACACTAACTCTCCAATCCTCTTATACTAAAAAGCTTTCAAATTCTGATTTTATTTTTCACACATTCTCAAGTTTTCTTCTTTCAAGTAAGTTTTAAAACTATGTCGAAGATGTTTGGAAATAATAACAAAAAGTCTCTCAACATCACGAGCATGTTCCAAAGTCTTCTTCCCGAGGACAACATTTTCTCCCGGCGTTGCATCTGGGTCAACGGTCCTGTCATAGTAGGAGCTGGTCCATCAGGCTTAGCTGTCGCTGCAGGCTTGAAACGTGAAGGAGTACCTTTCGTTATCCTCGAGCGAGCTAACTGCATTGCTTCTCTATGGCAAAACAGAACCTATGATCGTCTCAAACTTCATCTCCCTAAACAGTTTTGTCAATTACCTAATTATCCTTTCCCAGATGATTTCCCAGAGTACCCTACCAAGTATCAGTTTATTCAGTATCTTGAAGCTTACGCAACCAACTTCGATATCAACCCTAAGTTTAACGAGACTGTCCAGTCAGCAAAATACGATGAAACGTTCGGGCTATGGCGGGTTAAGACTGTTTCAAAGAACGGGGAGCTTGGTTCTTGCGAGTTTGAGTATATATGCAGGTGGATTGTGGTGGCTACGGGAGAGAATGCTGAGAAAGTTGTGCCTGATTTTGAAGGTCTAGAAAATTTTGGCGGAGATGTTCTCCATGCTGGTGATTATAAATCTGGTGGAAGGTATCAAGGTAAAAAGGTTTTGGTCGTCGGATGTGGAAACTCCGGTATGGAAGTCTCTCTCGATCTCTATAACCACGGAGCTAACCCATCAATGGTCGTTCGTAGCTCTGTAAGTAACAAAAAATTCGAGTCTTTTATAAAAGCAGAGCATTCTCTGTTTCTTTTACTCTGTTTTAAAAACAGAGCATCTGATAACTCTGTTTTATTTTTTTCTTGATATATAAGGTTCATGTGTTACCAAGAGAGATTTTTGGAAAATCAACGTTTGAATTAGGAGTACTAATGATGAAATACATGCCGGTTTGGCTCGCGGACAAAGCTTTGCTCATGTTGGCGAGGATGATTCTTGGGAATACTGATAAATACGGTCTAAAAAGACCTGAAATTGGACCGTTAGAGTTAAAGAACAAGGAAGGAAAAACTCCGGTTCTTGACATCGGAGCATTACCCAAAATCAGATCCGGAAAGATCAAAATCGTCCCCGGAATCATAAAGTTCGGTAAAGGAAAAGTTGAGCTACTCGATGGCCGTGTTCTTGAGATTGATTCCGTTATTCTAGCTACTGGCTACAGAAGCAACGTTCCTTCATGGCTTAAGGTAACGTATCTTTCTTTTTTAGACATAACTTTCAGCTTAAACTTTAGACATTTAATGTTGTCGGAAAAAAAACACAAATACCCACCCGACCCGGTCCGAGTTTAGTGACTAATTAATTTGGTGTTGGATTTAATAAATATCAGGATAACGATTTCTTNTGTATGCGGTAGGGTTCACGAGAAAAGGATTGTTTGGCGCGTCGCTGGACGCGATGAGTGTGGCTCATGATATTGCAACTAGGTGGAAAGAAGAATCAAAGCAACAGAAGAAAACTGCTGCTGCTCGTCATCGTCGATGTATTTCACATTTCTAATTATTTATAAATAAATAAAAAACACAAAGAGCCCTCTTCACTCTTCTCTAAAGATGTGGCTTTTAATATATTTTGTTCAAGAATGTTTTTATTTTATTGTTTGTATTTTTATTGTTTGTAACCTTCATTTTAGATTATGAACTCTGTAAGAAGTTTTGTGTAATCTAATATGACAAATGTTTTACGGTTTTTGTATATATATATTTGTTGTTGATTGTGAATTAAAGAAGAAAAATGAAACAACTAATATAAAGCTGTTTCATTACTGGAAAAATAATACCATCCTCACAAGTGAGAGCTGTTATTTTAGTGATTTAGGAATCATTAGCCTTGTCATAATTACCATTTAATTAGACAAATGATTGATTACACATGATTATCATGGACCATCAATACAAAATAGTAATATGATTACACAAATCTTAGGGAAGAAACATGCATTTGTGTAAGATATGTAAGATCCATTAGGAGATGAACAATTGGTCTAATAGCCTGGAAAATAAAAATAATAAATATTAAAGGTTTATTTTTACATCATTTAACAGAGTGAGTGAAATGGATACAGATCTGGAATATGTAAATATAATTAACTAACATCATTTGATATTTTTATATGTCAAATTGCAATTAACCAGAGTGGATTTATTTCACTAGACATATTAGAATACATGCTCTGTATGTGGACTCTCTCTGTTGAACAAAATTCAGGTCTGGTGCAAAGACTAGACATTTATGAGTATCAAGTTTCACAGAGTCTGCAGCAAAGTCATTGACAAGCAGAACAGAGTGAGTGAAGCTAAACTATGGTTGCTTCATCTTTGTCCAAACAAAAAAAACATTAAAAGCTATATTTTCCCCAACTGTTTAACTGTCTGGTTCCCATCATCTTAAAACAGTTATTCATGTTCTCACACAAAACCTTGCAACCTTTTACTCAGACATCACCTTAAACCTAAAGACATGGAGTAAGTAAAACACATGGGGTCATTTTGGATTCAGCCGCCCATTTAGACCTCTTTCTTATTCTCTCTTCTTTATCAACAACAAACACTAAACCGACCCATCTTTTCTTGCCGGTGTCCTTACCAAATTCACAAGTTTTTGGATATTACTAACATACTACAAGTTGAGAGAAACAGTAGGACCAATGTACATTACTCACTGTTGAATGAAATATATATGACAAGGCCTTAATATGTTCATTTCTTTGACAGCATTTCATCTATTTGACCGTTTTTGTTGTACATTTCCACTATCTTTTTGGCATATGATGGCATGTGGCTGTTGGCTCTGCAGATCATAACGCCGTTTTTGGTATTAGAAGGTGATCAAATCATATATATAAACACACAAGTTAATATAAGAGGTTTACCTTTGTTTTCCCCATTTTCGGTTTACATGCAAATAGTTTCTGATGGTATGGTAATCCAATGAGTACCGAGCAAATTCTAGACCCTTAGGACCAACCTGAAGCACACAAATGCTTTTGCATAAGAAAGTCTTGTTTCCTTGTTTGTGTTCATAAGGAAAGAATCTTACCAAATTTAGAATGAATGCAATAATGTTGCCAACAAATAGTGGAGCTGGCTGAGCAGGACCTCGACCTGGGAAATTATAGAAAAGTTAAAAGAAATTAGAAGACTTATACTAGCACTATGTTAGTTGCAAGCATTTTATGAGAATGTCTTTAAGCAGAGGTGATTCAAGAAACAAAAGAGTTTTGAATAAGTTTGAATATATACCAAACTTAGCATCATCATCTGCCTTAACAGTTTCCGTCACAAAAGGTCGCCGATTACCCTGAAACAACAGCAAAAGGATGTGTTCATTCGAGTTTCTTGTTAAATGGACTCTTTAAGTCTTATATATATAGCAAACAAACAAAAATGTTAGAAGCTTTACGCTGCTGATTGTTGGAGAGATCTCCAAAAGGTTTTCTATCAAGCTCAGCATTTCTTTCCCACGCTCATTTCTATGGTTTAAGACATAAACAAAACTAATGTTATCTATCCTTGTAAGCCTCATTGTTAAAAATAAGTAGAAATATTGACCTCACTGTAATATACTGTGGATGGTCACTCATGCTCAGACCTGAATACTTTGGAACACCCATATAGCCAATAACCAAATCCTAGATTAACAAGTGTATACGTATAAGGAAATGTTTGAAATTGGCAGTCTTAATCAGTTAAGAGTTTCTAGAGAAACACTTACAGCTAATGCATTCGTGTAATCAAAGCAGCTGCAGAATAGAAAACAAATGGGTTTGTGATTGTAGACAAGTTTTTATAGTGACAATGAAGAGACTTGTATTACCTATAACATGAAGGAGCTATGACATCAACTAAATCGTTTGCCGGTAGACAGAAATATGGAACCTGTTTCAGCCAAAAAGTTAATAAAAACAGCTTAAAGATGCAACACTGCAGAAGCAATACAGTGCTTTAAGTGACTAATTAATACCTCTTCAATGTGTCCATCCAAGTGTTTGAGTTGGACCTATAAGAGAAGTTGAACAAGGTTAACATCACCAAAGTAAATGCTCAGAATAAGTAATGGCTTCTCATTAGTGCTAACCTTGTAATCTTGCATAAATTCGTAATGGAGAACAGTCTCTGGATCCTTACTGGCCGCTTTCAGAAACTTGTCTAGTCCTTCTCGTGTTCCATTGTCCACTATTGATCAAAGTTCCTATTATTACTTGTTGAAAACGTGTACTAGGAATTGTCTAGGCTTACGCATATGAGACCTCAAAAATAACATTATAACGCAGATCGTTCAAAAGCACACAAACTAGTTGTGAAGTTACTGAAGAAAAAATCTAAATAGGGTGAGAAAATTACCGCAATTGGTGCCTAGTACATACAGCTTTTCCAGATTCAAATGCTGCTCCACTGATCTCAATGCTGCAGTATAAGAAATCACTCTGCATTACAATACTACCGAGAGTCACTGTATGGAGAAACTTGAATTATACATCCACAAAAAAAGTTTGTTAAAACACATACCTTGCACTTGGCAACCCACACCGCAAAAAAGAAGACGTTTCACTCCAGAAGTCTGTTACAATGCCACTTTTAGTTTCGTTTGAAATTGACTCAGTGAGAGAAAACACATACGAGAAAAAAGGGTTTTCAAAAGAACCTCGATTAATTCAAGTGTATTGAGATTAGGAGACAGAGTTGGCTTGACACCTCTTGCAGCCAAAACTTCTTCAGGTGTTCTTAGAATGCGAAAAAATAAAACATCAAGAGGCCTTTTATTTCAGAGTAAGACCAGATTATGAATCCACAATCGAAATGGAGGAAGATTGAAAACCTGGCTAATACTGGTCTTGGAGATAATCTATCTTCAGGATCACTGTTATTTTCAATAAATCATTTACATGGTTAGATGGAAAAATCTAGAGCATGGTTGATAAATATCAGCCTAGTCCATTTCTAAAATTAAACAGCAATTTTACCTCTGCACACAGACAACAGCCTCAACCATGTTAGATTTAAGCATCTCAATGGCTATGGTTGTGACAATTCCAGTCCACTGAGCTCCTGCGAGTGAAGATAGAATGAAAAGTAAACCACAATACTTCCTCGAAAGCTTGTGCCAAGAAAAGTGAAAAGGAAGTGTTTGTGTAACCATCAACAGGCTTCAGTTTACGAGCATAGAGTTGCTCTTGATGTACCCCAAAATATGTATCTTCTAAGGAATCTGCATTCCTTCCTCTACCATGCACAACAGGTTCCAAACTCTACGCAACAAAAACTTAAAAATTCAGCACAATAAGAATCCTAAATCCATCAATTTAAAATAAGAAATATTATCCATTATAAGGCGACATGGACATTACCTCAATCCTTGACATTCCATCACCAAGAAAGGCACATGCATCCTTCACATGGGCAATGTAGTAGGTGTCACATAACCCACATTTACTGAAAACCACCCATTAAAGCACCAAGAAGTTTGATAAGAACAAGAGAATAACAGAGAGGTAAACAAAATAAAAACAAAAACAAAAAGAAGAAGACAAAACCTGCAATGGTCTTTAGCTGGATAGGTTCCTCCGGGTGGTATAGGTTTGGACTTTTCCCTCCAGTCTTCTCTTAGTTTCACTTTCCTGGTTGGCTCTGCATTTAAAGCTAAAAGAGAAGGCTTCAGAGAGAAAATAAAAGCACACCGTGGAAATATCGATGCTATTTGAAACGAAACATGTTCCAAGTTCTTGTATTTGCAAGCAGAAACGGCCATAGTTATCACAAAATTCTATCTTCAAACTCGATAGTGACAGCAATGGAACCAATATGTTCCAAACAAAATTCAGAATCTTACATTCAATTTCATCCTTTTACAAAATTCATGGATCGTTCCCACTGAAGGATTACCAAAATTTTGCAAAGGAGGAGTTGTTTACGAAAATTAAAGTATCTAACTACGCGTGTGCACGAAAGAGAAGATGTGGAAGAAGAAAAAAAAGTGAGCACCTTTCGAACGCGAAGACGAAGAAGAAGAAGAGTTAACGACAGATAAGAACGGAGGAAGTAGAGAGACCTTGGAGGTGAGAGAAGTAATCATCGTTCCCCAGCCGAGTCAGGGAGAGAGATGAAACAAATAAGATATTTTCGACTTGGATGCCTTGTGGTGTGTGTGAGATAAAATGCAATTTACAGACCGATCCAAATTTGAAAAACCAATTCTAAACCGGATTGAAGAATTTTTGGTTCGCCAGTGAAATTCAGGTAAATCTACCTTTTAGTATTTTTCGGTCCAGTTCAATTTATAAGGGGAAAAAATAGAAAGATTGTGAAAAATGGAAATTAAGGTAAAGTTACCGTTTGACGACAAAAATGAATAAAGTTACCGTTACGGTTATAGCCACCAGAATAAAAATCTTACATCAAAACATTCTTTTCAGCTAAACCACTCTTGCAAACTTGCTGATGAAACTGTTTTTGAACTCATCATATTACGACGATTTAAACACTTGAAGAAACACACACATAAATGTTCCAGCAATAACCCCAATACAAGAAGAATACAGTATGTAAAATTCATTCTCTTATTACCAAGATAAAAGCATTAAACAAGGACATGTCAATCCTCAGCAATACATTCATTCATTATCATCCTCATATGCATTTGAGAGAAGCTACGAAATCACCAGACATCAGGGCGGAGTTCTCCGGTAGAAGGTGGCATCCAACGACCAGAATTGTACACATTCTCACCAACTTTCCATCCCGGAACATCCTTCATTACATCAGCCTCGTATTCTAAATACTTTTTCCACTCAGACACAAACCTATTCATACCCAAAAACAAAACAAAAGATGAGACAATATCACACTGTCTGAAGGTTGCTATAAGAACAATGACTTAAATTTGAGAAATATCAGTTACCTTTCATCTTCTTCAGCTTGAAGAATGGGAAGTATTGCTCTACGAGCAGCATATTTCTCTTCCTTCAACGCCCTACATACACTCACATCAATCTCGATAAGAAATTTTAGATGAGAAGTTAAGAATGTCCATGAAAGAAATATGAAGAACATGTAAACACTTAGGCCTTAACAAGCCTATGGTTTTCATAGGTTACCCATTAACCAAAAAGATGATCAATTTCTAGGAGATACATGACAAGCTTCAAAATCAGAAGTAGATACATACATAGATTCAACTTTGATCTCGGAAAAAAGTTCATAGAGCATGAAGCTACTTATTCACCAGCATCTCTGTTTACTATATGATAATTATTTCTCTCAAGTTACAACACTTAATGATCAAAATTATCCTTTTTTATTTACTACATTATTCTGATCTTCATTTTAAAGGGAATAATAAAAACTGAAATGTGAGGAGAGAGCTATTACATGTCTCACTTCTTACCTGCGGATTTTATTACCCTGGCCGACCTGGTACATTCCCCAAGCAAAGGCACCTGAAACAGTAAGGAAAATGGCCATGGCACTTGGACCCGTATTGGATATCCGGCGAGCATATCGGACCGGTGCGAACCCACCCGGTGGTGGACCATCCTGAAGCAGAGGCATATCTTT
>KE159127.1:0-55983 GCA_000411055.1 Leavenworthia alabamica | reverse complement strand
TATTGCACATCTACTCCTACAAGCCGTTATCTACCATACTTGGCGGGAGCGGAACTCGAGACTACACTCTTCGACATCTAGACCATACACACAGCTTGCTCGCGACATCCACGTGACAATCAAGGCCAAACTAATGGCAATCATCCGCTCATCACCACTTTCATCACCATCACTCTTGGAGATTTGGTTTGGTTTACAAACTCACCATTACCGTTTCGACGCTTAGCCACTCGACTTTTTTTTTTTTTCAGGTTGTACTCGATATAGACAACAACATCAACATAAACTCGATATAGACAACAACATCAACTGATACTTTTAATAATCAAATTCAAAATAAAATTACAAAGAAGATATAAAAGAACAATAAAGCAAAAAAAAAAAAATACAAAACTTGCCAATTACACATACAAACAAATCCATAATAGATAATTGCATGAGAACGTACGTAAGTTCATTATTATAACAAAATACAAAAATATAACCTTAGAAAAAAAACAAGAATATAAGAAACCATATAAACCATATGAGTCGCATGCATGTTTTTATTACGTAAGTATAAATATTCATGCTTAGGCGCATTGAAAACCCTTTGGAGCTTTTCTACTACAAACATTGAGGAGTAGGCTAAGATTAATGGGAAGATTAAGGTTAATTCCAAGAATGTTAGCCTTGAGAGCAGTACAAAGACAGACCGCTGCTTCAAGGTCAACTAAACCTTGGATGAGTGAGCAACATGGCTGTACAGGTGGGCTTCCCAATTTTAGGTCAACTAGCTTAAGTACATTAGCACAAACACCAATCTTTAGAGCGTCTCTAGGACAAGAACCTGAATAACTAGGTGTGGTCGGGGTCGTTGGGACCGTTGGGATGGTTGGGACCGTTGGTGTGGGGATGCACTTGTAGCATGTGGCAGATGTGTAAGTAAAGAAGACAAGGTCGAGATCAAGGAAGAGTGTTAGAGAGGTTCTTGAAGCCATTTGTTTTGTGTAATGAAAAAACACTAACAAAGGCTCGAGAGGTAGTAGTAGTAGTAGTGTGTTTAAGATTGGTGAAGAGAAATGTTAAGTGTTTAGTGGGTATTTATAGGGTTTTCATTAAGAGAAAAAATGTGAAGATTTGATTCTTGATTTTTTTAATAGGAGATTTGTTGAAGTTTATAAATATATATATGATTTGATTAGTTAAGAACATGTAATAGTCACTGTCCAAAGTTAGCTGGCAGTCCTAAAAGTATATGGTCTGAATATTCGGATTCAGTTAATAAAATGACTGATATGACTGATACGGATTCATATAGTGATCTTTTTTTAAAATGGATATCTAAATTCGGCCTTATATTTCGGGTTGGATATCTGGATCTAGAGTCAGATATTCAAATCTAGGATCGGACACCTAGATCCACATTTTGAAATTTTTTATGGATCCAGATCCACTAAAAAACTTAGAACTCTTGATCCGTTATATGATGAATGGATCGGATTTGGATAAGAGATTGAGTTTTTCTGATTGATGATACTATTTTTAATGAACAATTTTAATATTTTAGGTAGGATTTGAGTATAGTTTGATCAGATTCAGATCTTTTCGGGTTATTGATATTTTAGTAGAATAATTTTAATATTTTGGATCGGTTTAGATATCTATTATGATCAAGTTTTTATACCTAAAAATCTAAATTTAGCATTCGATTAATTGAAATCCTATGAAACTCGCAAAATTATTACTGATTAATTTAAAATTGTATCCGAAAATTTAAAATGTACTCGATTTATCTAAAATCATACATAAAATTATTAGATGATTAACATAAATAAATTTATATCAAAAAATTTAAAACTGAACTTTGATAGAATTATTTCCGATTAACCTAAAATATATCCCAAAACTAGAAATGACTAAAAATAATAAATCCTAGCAAAATCTAAGTTTAATTTCAGATTTTTTTAAAATTCGTTTTGGTTTCGGATCAAATTTTATCTGAAAATCAATTGTAGTAACTGAGTATACTACATATAAATTTTCAAGGAATATTATAAAAAATGAACCAATTAAACTTTAATTTCTCTAAAATCTACTGTGATTAAAGTGGCAAATCAAAGTTAAATATATATTTAACTAAACATATCTAAAATGTAATGATTGTTCTTTATTCCATTACACATGTCCATGTGAACATATATCTTAACCATGCAATGAATCCTTTTAGTCACGGGCCAGACTTATAACAAAATTATTCTAAAACATTATTTTAGTCTACAATTATCTCATACAATGACAAAATTATGATATCATTTAGCAATTTTTAATCGTACACTCAATTGTTTTATAATCCCAGATTACTATTTAAATACTTAATTTGGGTATGTTGACAAAATAAATATATCCCGTATAACCAGGGATATAAGATGGACTTATAGACCATAGTTTGGAATATTTTAAATTGACTTAATTATGGTTATAGTGATTGGAAAATAAGTTTTTTAAGATGAGTATTTTTTTTTTTTTAAATTCCTTAAATCCAGAATGGTGGGGCAGGATGGATTGTTAGAAATAACGAAGGAAATGTTTTATTTCATGCTCGAGATGCTTTTACTCCCGTAAAGAATCAAGTTTCGGCTATCTTACGTTGTCTTATATAAACGATGCGTAGTATATTGGATTGGAGACTTGGACGAGTGAATTTTTGTATTGATAGTGTTGCAGGTTTTAAAGCCTTAACACAACCTACCCGATGAGGCGATGACCAAGATTCCGTTCTTTCGTGGATAGAATAAATAAGTTACGTTTGGAGTTTCATTTTTACAGTTTCTCCCTATTATTTGCGTCAGCAAATATGGTGGCTACATACATCGCTAGAAGTTTCACTGAAGATGGACGTTTTCATTCATACTTAGCAATCAGTGGTCCTGCTTGGTTACAGTCCCTCATTAAAAGCGAAAGCGCAGCTTAGTTCATTGTACGAGACCTCTATCCAAGAGAGCGGTTATGTTTTTTTCTATATTTATATATATAATTTAGATGTATACTTTTAATTTTACAAGAGTGATATTTTTATTAGTGAAAAAAAAAACTCCTTAAATTTTGAAAGAGGGAGTACATAACCGTGACAAAAGAAAACATTATTTTATTAGATAAATAGAATACAACAACACAAACCCATTTCTCAAATAGATGAGAATCTTCGTCATCCTCAAGCAACAATTCAGATAAAAAAAAGATAAAAAATTAGAAAGGAAACATAAATTAAAGTTCAAGAACATTTCATGCATAGCCAAGAATCCAAGATTTGTTTTTAGAAATAATGACATATTAAGGGCATTGGAAGCCACGTGGAGCCTTTCTGCTACAAACGTTAAGAAGCAAGCTAAGGTTGATAGGAAGGTTAATATTGATGCCAAGAACGCTAGCTTTCAATGCTGTGCAAAGACAAACTGCAGCTTCAAGATCGACCAAACCATCAATAAGGCTACAACATGGCTTAACAGGAGGAGCACCTAACGTCACATTCAACAAGTTAAGTGCATTAACACAAACACCAAGCTTCAAAGCATCTTTTGGACATGTCCCAGTGGCAGGACCAGTTGGTGTAGGAGTGGTTGGGGTAGGAGTGGTTGGGGTAGGAGTGGTTGGGGTAGGTTTAGGTTTGTAAGTTGATGGTGGACAACCGGACCGGGTAGCTTCGGTTAGGGAAAAGAAGATGATGTTGAAGGCAAGGAAAATGGCTAGAGAGTTTCTAAGAGCCATTCTTGAAATGAAGATTTGAGTTTGGTTTATGTTTGAGATGGGTGACGAAACTGAGAGTGTATAAGTGGGTATTTATAGGGTAAGTTGAGTGGCTTGAGTGAAGAATTAAGTGAGTTATGAGATCTCTATTAGGGTTGATTATTTAAATACAAGTTAGGGTTTTTATAATGATAAGAATGTAAAGCCAAAATTTTCAAGAATATGTATGTGTAAGAACCATGTGGTTTGCCCTAAGCTATTAGAGTATTTTAGCTGGTCATAAGTAAGTGGTCATGAGTTAAGTGTCAAGTGTGTGTATATAATGTACAGTTTCAATATGTTTTTTGGTTTCTTGTGATAAATTTTATAATAAGATAATAATTATACATAAATGTTGTAACACAAATCGATAAAATTCTATAGTAATAAGACTATATAATATACATGGTTCATGGATGGTTCTAATGGAGAGCAAGCTCTGCATGTATTAGGGTCTGTTTGTTTTGGTTTGAATCAGAAATTTTGGTGTTTTTGGTATTTTGGTTAGTTTAAGGTTTACATTTCGATTCGTTTTTTTTTGGTTCAGTTCAGTCCGGATCAAAAACTTTGGAGTTTCGATATTTTAGTTTAAAATAAAATTTCAATCGGTTTAAGGTTTATAGTTTGGTTCGACTAGTTTTTTTTGTTCAGTTCGGTTCAGTTTTAGATATAAAAACACATATGATCGGTTTTTATTTTCCTAATTCGGTTCACTTTTAGTGTAGAAGTAATCAGTTTATTTGGTTTGTTTGGTTCGGTTTAGTACGTTTAAGATTAAAAAAGCATATAAAATTTATTAAAACTGATAAAACAGAATATATATATATATATATATATATATATATATCAGTTTGTTCATTTTTCTCGATTTTCTAGTTTCAGTTTGTTTTTTACCGAAAACCAAACGCAATAAAAGCCTTTAACCATACGATTTAAGAAAGAAATTTGGTTCGGTTCGTTTTTTTGCCTAGGAATATGGAAAAGTACCTTACTCCTTTTCATCAAATTTTATTTTATAGAAAAAGTTCTAAAACTTTGTAGTCAAGTTTAGATAAAGAGTTTCAAAATATATGTAGCTTGGGTTTAATATAAAAAGAAAAATAAAGAGAAGGAAGAAGATCACATGATCTTAACAAATATCATGTGGGTTTATTCTTATTAATCATAAATTAACAAATGGACGAAATTTTATGGATCTAAAGTTATTATTACATAGTTTTTATTAAATGTGGATCAACCATTGATATGATATTTGCACGGGATCCAAAATATGACTAGACAAAAGACAAATGTTTTTTACTAAGAAAACTAATATTCCAAAAATTCGATATTTTTTCTTCAGATATCTAAATAGCTTAATAAAATAACTTGATATTTTTTCTTTAGAAATATCAATGACTAAAATTCTTATATTACTTAAAATTCAACATCATCATATTCGGACCAAAAATATTTGAAACTCAAATCCAAACCTGATTCAAAAATTGAATTTGAATATTATTATGTCACATAACAATACAATTTTACATAAATTCCCAATTAGGTTATATGTTTTGTTATTCTGAATTTTGGTTTGTTCCAAATAATACTCGAATCTGAATGAGTAAAATAATAGGTAAAATGTTTCAATCTAACTCTAATGCTTATTGTATCAAGAAAGTACTAATGGGCTTCATTGCCATAAACCCATACTAATCTTAGTGCACCAGCTATGAGACCTTGTGGCTCTATTCTCTTATTAGGTCTAATTGATCTTGATTTTGCAGTCTGCTTTTGCACTGCGCTTAAGCTTAGCATTCTTGTCATCACCATTGACACGATCCTATTCACCTTGACTTAGCCCTCAACACTTGTGGAAGTACCATTCTGGATGGCTTTCATTGCCCAAGTTAATTAGCTGCAAAATATTCTTATGTTATATTTATAGTTTCTTGAGTTTGTTTTGTCTTATACCTAAATTCAAACCTAGATTCATGTCTAAGCAACTAACTAATAATATTAAGACTTTATGATGATGTGATATATATATATAATACTTTTTAAAAACTAAACATAATTATTTAAAGTGAATATTGTATTTTGTATCGAAATTAAATTCTGAAACAAAAACATGATATCTCAATTCATAAAACATTCTTCGATAATTTAGAAATTGCTTGTTCGAGTCACGACATGAGAAATTTTTTTTCCATAGGAAATAAATTTAACATGTTGTGAATCCCACTTAAAAATGTAAGAACTTTGCATTCAAATTTCTAATATTAAAAAATAGTTAAATAAAATAAAATTAAGAAACATAGATTTATCATGTCCCTTCAAACTAGAGATTTTTCAGGACTAATATTATATTATTATATATTCATGAATCATAAATTTATACTTAGATTGACAATGTATATATACTATTTCTCTATCCACATTAAGGACCTAATATTTAAAATGAATTTGGAGAGCTAAATAACATTAAAAACACTATAAATACCACTAATCTCCATATATATATATATATTCTCCATATAACCCAAAGTAAAAACATACACCTATAACATATAAAACAATCAAAAGATACGTCTCAACTATGGCTTCAAAGATCTCGACCACACTTGCTTTATTCCTTGTGATTAATCTTATCTTTCTCAACCTCATTACCCCAGTTTTTGCAGGTGGTGAATGCCCAATAGACTCATTCAAACTATTATCATGTGCAAGATTTCTCAACATGATCAATTTGAATATAGGAGCAAAGGCTATAACACCTTGTTGCTCTATGCTATTAGGTCTAATGGATCTTGATGTTGCAGCTTGCCTTTGTTCTGCACTTAAGCTCAGCATTCTTGGCATCACTATTAACTTGACTCCTGTTCACCTTACATTGGCCCTCAATGCTTGTGGAAGTACAGTTCCTCATGGTTTTCATTGCGTAAAATAGTTGCAATGTATTCATATATGTTATATGTATGTTCTTGAGTTGGTTTTGTCTTACACTTTAATTTTTTTTTGTCATCTTGATATATAAAACCAATGATAGGAAAGTATTTTACAATCATCATCAGTGAAAGCAAAAGATTTATTTCTAAGCAAAAATAAATAATATTAAACTTTTATGATGAAGTCATAAATATGTCAAAACTTTTTGGTATATAAAATATGTCCAAAAAATATCTTTAGGCTTAAATATATATTATATCTATAAAAACAAAATCTTAAAATATAAAAAATAAAATAAAAACTAGTTTATAAAACGTGTATACAATTATAAAAATTTTAATATAAAACATGTCTCTAAATTTTATGAAAATTAAAAAAAAATTAAAAAATAATACCCTAAACTATTTGATGTCCTAGACGATTTATCCTTAAATATATCCTTAAATTTACAAAAACACAATCTAAACATATAATAAACAAAAAACAAAAACTAGTTTATTAAAAAATATATAAGATTTTTAAAAATTTGAATTTAAAATATGTTACTAAATTAAAATAAATCTAAAAATTTATTCTAGATGTCCTGGACTACTCTATGGTTAAAAATACTTTTTAAAATACTATAAATAATTATTTAAAAGAGAATATTACTTCTTGTAAGGAAATTAAATTTCTTTTAGTCTTCAAATCAGCAATATTCTATGACACTTTTTTACTAATAATGTTATTATTAAACAATGTAAATAATACGTACGTAATGGTTGAATTAAAGAACATACGATTTGCATGCTTGACACAAGAGGTGTGTGAGAAAAGACTTGTTACTCAAAAATTGCTATACAGTTGAATTTAAGAGTATGTGAAATCACGTAATTGTAATGTTAATATAACATTGTAATCTTACTGAAAATATTCAAGATGGAAAAGTGTTATGTAAGCTTTAAACTCATTAGAAATTAACCACTTTAATACTTAATTTCAAATCATGTAAATTGAAGTTGTATTCAATCCATTTCATTTTTAAATTTTCAATTAAAATGGTTTACTAAAATTTCTATTCTTACAAAAAACCATATTTTCTATTAGTAAATTTAAGAAATAAGATTAAAACTGGAATTTCTACAAATTTAGTTAAAAATCTAAAACCATATTTACTATGAAATAAAAAAACAAATAGTATCAAACATCTAACAAATGTATCAAAATAATATTTTTATGCTATACTTTTAAACTGTTTTTTTTTTTTTAATTTTTATATAGTTTACCATTATATTTATTTATCAAAAATGTTTTTTAAATAGTCCCATCAATTACACTAATTCAGCTTAAGTTTTTGCATGAGAAGATGCTTTTACATAGTCCACTGGCCCAAATCAGCAACTGCTTGATCTTCTTAACATTAGGGTTGGGCCTGAGCTCAACCGTCAATAACTATAATATGATTTTTTTTTTCCTCCACTCGGATCTTCGACGGACGGTTTTGCAGGTACGACATCCCTTCTGATGGACAAGCTCTCCCCGCAATACGAGACCACGACGGACGATACTATCTGCGCACACCGGAACCTTTGGAAAGCCTTTACATCCTTTAATCTGTAATAACTGCGTTCTCTGGGTTTCGAACCCCAGACCTGGTGTAGAAGTCTTTAAACCCTTAACCACTAGGCCAAGGGTGCTTCCACAACTATAATATGATTATTCTACCGATTTGCTGGAATAGCTCAGTTGGTTAGAGCGTGATTAAAACCAAATAAACTGAAAAAACCGAAACAAAACATGAATTTTTAAATTTATTTGGTTTATTTAGATTAATCAAATGGACTTCAAAAATATTTGTATACCGATGAACTTAACCGAACCGAATAAACTGACATTTTGTTTGGTTTTACTTCGGAATTAATTTTTGTAAACGAAAAAAAACCGAAGGCCTAGTGCTATATGAATCCATTACAAAGTTTCACACAGAAACCAATAAAAACAAGATTGTTCTTTAACATGAACCTCTAACTTCATCTACACAATCAATACTAACAATGTTATGATGTTCTTAACAAGATCTTCAAGATCCAACACCATCTTCATCATCTAACTTCCACCATCTCCACTCTCATCATCATCAAACTCGTATTCCCAAACACAACTCAAACCTTTCTCTTTCTCATCATAAGACTCCACTCCAACTTCTTCAACACATCTTTATCCTTCCACTTCCCAGTAACTTTCTCAACTTCCTTCTTAGCTTTCCGCATCACAACTTCCTTCCATGAATACGAAACATCAGCTACTCTCTTCAACACATCATCATTCAAATCACCAATCACAACAGTTCTTAAACACCTCTCTTTAGCTTCACACAATACCTCACCAAAACCAGAATCATCAGATACAATAACCAAACATTCAGCTTCTCTTTTATCTATTACTTCAATCATATGTTTTTTCAAAGCTTTATCTGCAGCTTCAGGCTTATCACTAAAAGTTTACACACAATATCTTCCATAATTTAAAAAGAACAGATTAGTCCAGGACAAAATTACAAAATTTTAACACATCATTCAAAATTTTAATCCGAATCTATAAAATTATTCTATTAGATGGCACATTTTTAATTAGATATACTCGAATATGAAAATGTTTATTTGAATCCGAATCTGAAATTTTTTTACATAAACCTGAATCGAACAAAAAAATTATTTAATTTCACTATATGTTAGAGTCCTGAATTCTAAGTATCCGATCGATTTTTTTCCGAATCAAAAAAATTAATTCATTCGATACTATACTCATAAACCTCATCCATGTACCCGAAAAGACTACTAACTATAGAAAATATAGGTTACTTTTCTGCTAAATTACGCTCATTACTATGTACCAGTAAATCATACACATTACATAATTTTAAATAAAACTGAAACAAAACAAAAACAAATTGTATAAAATAACAAAATAATGTTGGATTAACCTCAAAATCAAAGAAATTGAATATAAAAAATAATGTGGTAGAGATAACTTGTAGTCTACGAAATGGTGATTAACCAATACTAATCAAAGTAAAAATCAATCGATTCTAGAACAAAGATTTCGGATTTCGGATGAAGAATAAAATCTTAGATTAAAAAGCAAATGCAGTTACAGAATTCAAGAGTTCACCAAGAGAAGAAGAAACAATAATAATGAGAATTGAAAAATCTAATCTAAAACAATGTTGAATCTAGTATTTATATGCGATTTTAGTGATAAAAAAATATCTGTTCTGATTGGATTTTTTTGAATTGTTTTTGCTGACGTGGAGAAGCCAATATTGCTCGGTTTCATCTCTTGGTTAAGTTGATCATGCTGCATTTATCTCTATAATAATGTAAAGGTTTTACAGAAGTTCCAACGTGCGTAGACATGAGAATGTGAGCAAAAATCTAAGCGTATACAGATTTTAGGAATGCGAGATAGAATTGTTTGGGGTGGTTTTGTAGTGCAGAGATAATTTTTCTATGGTGATATCAAACATATAAAACCATTTGTCGAAAAGAATTTATGTCATATTCACAAAATCTGTAGTAATAATCTAATAGATGATGAAATTTTTTATTGTTTCCATGTGCAAAACAATTATGAAAAGAAAAAAAATTTGAAACGACGTTCGTTCTACTTCTTTTAGGTCACTACACTGTTAACAACATAAATATTTTATGATCATATACTTCGTTTTATCTCTGCACAGTTATTTGTATCAGAAATATTCATATAATAACAGGTGCATGCATAAACCCAAAACCGATCTAAAAAACTCGAACCAAAACTAAACTGATTTTGGTATTAAAACTGATCGGTTTATGGGTTAAATATTTTTTGGTTTTGGTTTCGTGTTTCAATTTACACGAATAAACCAAATTATACAAAGATTTTTGGGTTTTCTGGTGTTTATTTTTTGGTATTTTTTGGGTTTTTTTTTGAGTTTCAGTTTTTCTGATTCAATTTCTATTTCGGATAACTTTTTTTTTGCAAACCGAACTCTTCACCTGTTGTGTAGTAAAATAATTAAAATTGAATGCTTCTTTGATCATAACAGAGGAAACAACAATATATATCACCAGAATAGGACTTTAGTAATATTTCATACAACCAAGAGAAAATATCCATCAAGCAATTTAAAAAGATCTCTTTAATTGAAACATAAATGCAAAATGAAGAACATAATATTTATTCAGACCTGAATCCTTATGAGCAATGTCCATCAAACTCTTTGGTATTTTCACTAGAATTAACAACTCAAACCACATGTGTGTCTGAAGAATAATCTCTCTGAGAAATCTTCTGGTTACACCTGCTCTCATTAGTATAATTAGGACATCAATGTTAGAATATTCAGCTTTTGGATTCTAATATACACCAAAAGAGTCACTTACATATGCAAGGCAATCTACTTAAAAGGAGACCCTGATTTTGAGCCTGAACCAGAGCCAAAGGATGGTAAGGCCAGTCTAAGAAATGAATGGTTTAGTAGTTCAGCTGTAGTTGGCCGCTCGCTCGGGTTCATGTTAAGACACTTGCGTATGAAATGACGGGCGCTACGCGATAGAGTACCAGGTATTTCCGGAAGCTTACCCGTCTCTATTGTATTTAATAAGGTCCACTGCGAATTTGCACAAATTCTGAATTAGCTCTTATTTTATCTAAAATTATAGTAAAGGTTCAAATTCCAATTATGCTAACATATGTGCAAAACAAAAATCACTGTGTTAAGACTTAATATTAATCTAAGCTTTGTATACCCCTGCCCAAACAAATCGAACCGAACAGGAAAAAATAAAAACCAAACTGAACCAAATTTTTTCTTAAACCGATCAGTAGAAGAATTTTTACTAAGTTCAGTTTTCGGTAAAAATGGAATCGAACCAAGAAAATCGAACAAACCGATATTTATTTCTTTATTTTATTTATTTTATTTATTTCTGTTTTTACAATACGATTTTCTATATGTTTTTTATTTATATTTTATCCTAAACGAAACCAAACCAAACAAACCAAAATAACCCAAATAATCCGAATAAACTAAAATAAACCATTATTTTATCCTAAAACCGAACCGAACTTGAAAAATAAAAACTGATCACCCAATAAAAAAACGAGCAGAACCGAACTAAAGCTTTAAACCGAACATATTTTTTTTGAAAACCAAAATACCAAACAACAAAACTTCCAACCTGACCCGAATACCCATGCCTAGTTTTGTCCATGTAATTTTATAGAAATACAAAGTGTTACTGTACATTTCTGAAATAGCTAAAAGTTGGTGATTTTTTTAGTGAATTTCCTTATTTTATATAAACAAAAGTTTGAAAATCTTGAAGACTTACCAAATCCATACTGTGGTACCGAATCTGACCAGTCAACATTTCGAGCACACTGCAGCCAAGGCTCCATATATCGGCTGGACTTCCATACCCATCATCATTATCAAATAGGGACCTACTAACCTGATCAGATTATTATATTCTAATTAGAAACAACTGTACAAGTATAAGTCCTTAAGTACAATGAAAATGATACGAATCCACAGTTATAAGCACCATAAAAACTGAAACAAATTAAATTTAAGTTGGCGAATAATCAAAGACTTGATAGTAACTTAACCAGAGTGAAGGATCCCAAAACAATTACCTCTGGAGCCTTCCAGTGTTGATTTCCAGCATTGACCAAACGTTTAATAAACTTTGACATCCAAATAACAAAATGGCACAAGTATCAGTAAGAGGGATAAGCGATGAACAAGGTTTACTGCTAGTAATAATGGAATAGAACCTTTGGCAATTCAAAATCTGCTAGTTTAACTGATCCATTATCGTCCATCAATATATTTGAACATTTGATGTTCCTTTTGTGGCATAAGATAAGAAAGTAAGCAACCCAGGAAATCAGAGACTTGAGGAAGACATTGACAGCTATGAAGAGAGTTTACTAGTCTACTCTAACCTGTGAATATAACCACTATCGTGGAGATATTTCAAACCTTCAAGAATCTGTCTTGCGTACCCGGAAACTACAGATTCCTCAAGCCGCTGGTGTGTTTGGTAAAGTTTTACTAGGGACCCTCCGGTTACAAGCTCAGAAAATATGTAAAATTTCGACTCGTCCTGCATGCAAACATGAAAATCCATTATATTTCATGAGTCAGCTGCAATTAGGGGTGGACACGAATCGAATATTCAAAATTTTGAAGGCATATGTGATTCGATTCGCTTCTGCCGAATCAACAACTTTTCGATTCGTTTTCGCTTCGAAATAATCGAATATTCGGACTTCCGCTAAAATTCAAAATATTCGCAAATATTCGATTCGCTTCGTTTTAATTTAGAAATAATTAAAAAATAAAATTTATCTTAAATAAATATATTTATCTTACTTTATTAAATTTTAATATTTACATAACTAATTTGATGAATAAAATTTTATAATTCTCATATATATATATATATATATAATGGGTATAAAATAATATATCTAATTATCTATATAAATATATACATATATGTAGATATATCGAATCGAATATCCTCGTCTAAAATTTTCATATTTGATTTGTTTCGTAAATTACAAATATTCGGATTTTTCGAAGCAAACCGAATCAAATACCAAATCAATATGAATCTTACTAATATTTTGTCCACCCCTAGCTGTAACTAAGAACAGAAAAGCCAGAAAAGGATAATACCTTTGCTGTGCCACAATATCGCACAATATTCGGATGCTGTAGCTGACTAAGTATTGCAATCTCCTGTAGAAAATGAAAATTGTGGCAAAAGTAAGGGGGATTAGCAAAATATTTCTAACAGAACCAAGGACAGAAATAATGTTGCAAGAGTTGACATTTTCTCCCAGATGATCAAGTATCTCTCACCTCTTCGATTTGTTGTATGTGTTCTGGTGTCTGACTTCTCAAATACTGTAGTGAAACTTCCTTGACAGCAAAGAATTCCCCATCTCTACATTTAACATAAACATCCATCAAAATGCATCTTGGCCGGCATCAACCAAAGGAATAAAGAAAACTCGCTTTGTATTTGTCAACGCACTACCTTAGAATCACTTTTCACGGCATTTTGGAAACTAAGAATCTGAGTTTAAGTTCAACAGACATTAGTTACCAACCAGTAAGACTTACTCTGAAATGCCTTCATGCACGGAGCTAAATAATCCATCTTCCAGAAGTTGACCCTTCTGCCAAGACTTGATGATAGATCTCATGAATGAGCATGCTTTGTCAGCCAACTGGAGAGACTCTTCCGTCTCTTCCGTCGCCGATTCCTCCTTATCATATACATTGTCAGAAGAAGAAGAGGAATTTGGTTGCTTATCTGATTCACTTCTGGGAGCGAATTGCGTAAGGAAATCCCAAGATGCTCCTCGAATATCAATAGAAGGTGGTTTCATTGATGGAGGAGGTTGAACTTTAAGTATCAGCGGTCTTACCCCCTTTATATCACTACCAACAGCCACCACATCATTCGGAAAAATATACTCTTTCGCCTTCGCCATGTTCTTACAGTCTTCAGATCTCAGTTCTTCAAGAGCAGTCAAATACGATATCGAAGAGGGTAGCTCTTTAATGGCTGTTCTGCTTAAATCCAGAAACCTTAAACATTTCATCTTTCTTGACAAGTCCGGAAACCGCTCTAGGCTTGTGCAGCCTGACAGATTCAGAGTTTCAAGATGCTTTAACTTGCAGATGCTTGTTGGAAGATTCTTGAGATGTTTGTTATTTTCCAGGTCCAGTTTTCTTAGCAAAACCAGGTTCTTTATCGATGACGGGATTTCTTGTATCATAGTCCCACCGATGTAAATTTCTTTCACATTTTGTGAGATATCAGGGAAATTTTCTAGCTTTGAGCAGCCAGAAAGATTCAGAACCTCGAGAGATGCTAAATCAACCATAGATGGAATACTCTCCAGATTGAAGCAGTCCTTCAGATTCAGAGAAATAAGCTTTTTAAGATAACGGATAGACTGGCTGATACTCACCAAACTGTTGCAACCTTCAAGATCAAGAAGCTCAAGATTTGGCGCACTCGAAAGTCTAGGGATTTTAGTTAACTGGTAGGAGTAGCATAGTTTCATCCTTTTAAGCTTTTCCAGACTCTAAAAAGAAAGAAAGAATCAGCAACGCTTCCATGGGTTGGTAGTACAGAATTGGAAATACATCATCATGAACCCTACCTTTTTTCCTTTCCAAAGTTTCGTTACACAACTGCTTGACAAGTTAAGCTCTACAAGGTTGGTTGGATCAAAACATTGTGGCAATGAGCTTAAGGGATATTTTTCCCAATGGAGAAGCCTTAACTTGCTTGGAAAATAATCAAGACCTTGAGGTAGAGACACTCCACGATTCTCCGTCGCGTCAGAGTAATAAAATTTCAACAGCCTGAGGTTACACATTTTATCAAACACATTGGGATTCACATCAAAATTAACATCCAACATGTCTAGGAAAATGCCCTCGATAGCTGACGTGCCCTGCAAACAAAGAGAAATTAAGTCAGCCACCAGAAATAATTTAGCCGGAACAAACTTAAGGACCAAAGATAATTCTGATGACTCACAGCATCATTAACGAATACATCCATGATATCGTTGGTGTTCCATAACCTGCTGCGGTCTCCTGGCTTGTTAGCTGATTCTCGGCGAACAATCTCTAGACCAGTAGCCTGGATAAACCTAAGCATGTCCACCATGTTGTGAGATATGGTTAATAGTGATTTTTCAACAAGGCTTCTAAATCCAACATGTGCAGAGAAACAAGAACCATCCAGCAAGATTGCAACTTGATCTTTATCCATCCTTCTAAAGAAACAAGCAATGTCGAGAAATATACTCCTTTCGTTGTCATCAAGTCCACAACAGCTCCTTTCATATATATCTGGAATTTTAATGGGGTAGGTTTTCTGAACTTCTCGTGATAACATACTCAGTTCTCTATAACAACGGCTCAAGAAATGAAGAACATGCGGATTTCCATTTGAAAAGTTGACCAGCTCGAGTGACAACGTGTTGTTAACCTCAGGTGAGCAAAAAGTCTGAAATGTCTTGTATTCGAGAAGCTGTAAAGACATAGAAATATCTAAAGGTTTGACCTCATAGACATGTTCGATTTTACATAGTACAAAAACATGTCTATTTCTAGAGGTCATGATTATTCTGCTTCCTGGACCTAAATAGTTAAGCTTCCCCAAAAAGGTTTCAACATCTCTATAATCATTCACATCATCGAGAATAATGAGGACCTTTTTACGCTGCAGTCGACTCCTCAAAAATTCTGTTTTAAAGTCGGATATCCAAATAACATGTGGTTCGATCTCTAAACATTTAGACAAAAAATCCTCTCTCACAGCATCGTGACCTTTTACATCAACTTCATCGTGAAGGTCCTTAAGGAAGACACAAGTCTCATATTGGAAAGAAATTTTGCGAAAGATCTCTTCAGCAATGGTTGTTTTTCCTATACCAACCATACCCCATAAACCTATGCTGCGAACATCTAGGGCCTCAATGCATAGCAGTGACATAATCTCCTTAACCTGCATTTCCATCCCAAACATGTTCACCTTATCACCAGAACATAGAACCTTCAAAGCATCTCTTACAATCTCATCTATAAGTTCAGATTCAGACCTGCGAGATTTAAAGAATAAAGTAGACAAGACAAACATGAGGCAAAAGAAAAGAATAGTATGTTAAAGTTCTATAGCCTTATTTTGCCAAATAAAAAATTCATCAAAATCAAAGACTTTCTACATTTAGAAACCAGGGATCACGTACTTATCTGTCAGTGTGTAGCTATGCATCTGTGTTACTTTCTCCAAAGCAGCCTGCCACGGGTTTTGCTTGTCTTGGAGAAAAAAACTCGCATCTTTCACGGTGTCGAAAAGAGGAAAAACCACTCGAGACGCTGTTTGTTGGTGATCGACAAGGTTTGAGAGGTTTGAAGGGATATAACTGCTCTTTAAGAATATGATCAAAACCCTACATTCTGGAACTACATCCACTTCATTAATATCTTCACAGACGGAAATCCCTCTCCGACAGAGGGAAGCACAAAGATGGCTGATGAAATTATCAACGCTTGTATCGCCACTTCGGTATCTGATTACAACATCATAATCTTTAGTGTCTGACCTAATAGCATCACTTGTATCAGAAGTTGCTCCATCTACAAATATGCTCTGAGACTCTAGGTAGCCAATGCTTAATAGATTCTCTGGGGACCTTGGTGGAAAACTTAAAAAGTCCTCGCTATTCTGTTTATAAGCTTCCCTCTTAACTTTTTTAAGACGTGTCTGCGGATATAACCGTGTTCACTTTAACGTTTATGTAGAACAACAAATATGTGATTAATAGATTGACAAACCTTTTTCAAGGAAGGGAGCACAGTGGTGTTTGCATGATCTTTGGTTAGAGGTCTTTTATTTCTGCATTACACAAACATAAATTAAGTTGCTTTTATTAAACGGATCTACAAACTTATATAAGTCTATAAGGTCACTAACTCAAAAGTTGGATGAGAAATTAATTAAGGCTTCTAGATCTCAAGTCTGAGTATGTGGTTGCTAGTAACGAAACTATTATGATTAACGGACAGGTGTGTGTACCAAATGATGAAGTGATGCGGCAACACATTCTGCGGGAAGCACACCAGAGCTTATTTTCGATTCATCCGGGAGCTACCAACATGTAATGTGAACTTAAACGGTATTATTAGTGGGTAGGATGAAGAAAGATATTACCAAGTGACTTTTTCAATATGACACGTGTCAGTTGGTTAAGGTAGAACATCAAGTGTCGAGTGGTTTACTACAGAGTCTCCTAATGCCTAAGTAGAAATGGGAGGTGATCACGATAGACTTTATGGTTAGTTTACCACTTTTGAGAGACAAGGATGTCATTTGGGTCATCGTGGATTGATTGACCAAGTCATCATACTTCTTAGCTATCAAGAAGACCGACATATCAGAGGTCCTGACTCGGAAGTTTGTGATTGAGATCATGAAGTTACATGGAGCGTCGATAAGTATTGTGTCGGATCGAGATCTAAGGTTTGCATCGCAGTTCTAGAGAGCTTTTCAGAAGGACATGGGTACTAAGGTACACATTAGCACTGCATATCACCCGCAGACCGATAAACAGTCCAAGAGGACCATCCAGATTCTAGAAGATCTCCTCTGGATTTGTGTGATAGATTGGGATGGGCATGGTTTGAACATCTGAGTTCGATCGAGTTTCCCTACAACAATAGCTACCAAGATTGTATCGACATGGTGCTTTTTAAGCCATTGTATTGTAGACCTTGTAGGACCCTGATATGTTGGACTCAAATGAGGGAGAAGAGCCTGTTAGATGAGAACTTTTTCCATAAAACTACTAAGAAGATATGGATTATTAAGTTAAACATGAAAGAAGCTCATGATAGGGAGAAAAATTATGCCGACAAGCGTTGGAAAGATTTAGAGTTTGAGGTGGGTGACATGGTTTATCTGAAAATGGACATGCTTAGAGGACCGATAGATCGATTCCTAAGAACAAGCTGAGTCCAAAGTACATGGGACCTCTCAAGATTTTGGAGAGAGTATAATCGATTGTATAACGGCTCGAGTGACCTCAAAATATGTACAAGGTTCAGTAGTAAGAGTTATATTTTGAATAAAAGAGCAAAAAAAATAGATGGTTTATTATAAGAGATATAGTTAGATATAGAATAAGTAGTAGAAAAAGATGTATTATTTAAGTGATAATCCTGCAAGTATGCTGGGAGTTTGGTGGGTCTGCGAGAATCTAATGCCGAAGACAAACAATTCTCTGAAGATGTTAATTCATTATGAGGAAAAACATCAGATGATGAATGTGTAGAATGCAAAGATTCATCTGGTTGTACAGGGAAAGGAAAATGAGGAAAGAAAGTCTGGACCTCTTCAGTCAGTATAGAAGAGATAAACGGGAAAATTTCCTCATGAAAAGTGACATGTCTAGAAATAGAAATGACATTGCTCTCTAAGTCCAAAAGTTTATGACCCTTAAACCCTAATGGATAACCTAGGAAAACATATGCCTTAGCCCTTGGTTGAAACTTATGTCTTTTTTTAAAGGAAGTGGATATATAGCATACAACCGAAAGCTCTAAGCTGGCTGTAATCAGGCCATTTTGTAGTTAAAATTTCAAAGAGTGTTTTATTGTCTAACATGGATGTAGGAAGTCTATTGATTAGAAATATTAAAGTTATAATGCAATCCCCCAGTAAGGTAGTGGTATTTGTGACTGAAACATTAAGGACCTAACTACATTGAGGATGTGTTGATGCTTGCGCTCAACAACAGAATTTTTTTAGGGTGTTTCTGGAAAAGAGTGATAGGATATAATGCTCCTAGCTAGATACACATCTCTGAACTTTAATTCATGAGCATTATCTGACCTAACAACTTTTACTTTGGTTTTATATTGAGTTTCAACCATGGTTAAAAATCAGGAAAAACAATTAGCACATCAGACTTTGATTTTAACAAATAAACCCAAGTAGCCCTACTATGATCATCAACTATAGTGAGAAAGAATCTAAATCCATTATGAGTTGATGTAACAAATGGACCCCATGTATATATATGCAATAAATCAAAAGGAGATGAACTAATGTTATGATTGAAATGGTAAATGTTTTTGTTTAGTCAGTAGACAGATAGAACAATGATGTTCTTTATTTATTTTATTTTTAGGTATAAGAAATACATCACTAAGTACATCAATTCAGGAATGAGAAGGATATCCTAAACGAGTATGCCATAGATGAAAATCTACTAAAGCTGTAGAACATGATGGAACATAACTACCTATAAGTGAAAAAGCAGAATATTCTTTATTAAAAAATCAAGAATATAGAGATTTGAAACCTGACTACCCCAACCAAGCATCAATTCCTGAATATGATCCTGAATAAAATAAGAGGTGGAAGAGAAACTGACAATTGAATGCAAATGATTTGTTAACATGCTCACACTTAAGAGATTAAATCTGAAACTGGATATAAACAAGACATCATGTAAGATTACATTATCACTCAATTGCACAGAACCTATACCAGAAATGCTCATAATATGTCCATTTGACAAGTTCACAAATGTGTCAACTAGAACTTGGAAACCTAGAAACCTATCTTTAGAGTTACACACATGATGAGTAACCCCTGAATCTATAACCCATGAACTTGAAGAGATATCATTGTCTACAGAATTAGAAACGAGTATATCATAGTAGGAGAGAGAATAAAGTGACATAAGTGTACCATATATCGATGAGATATTTGATATGGAAGTTGAAGTTGAAGCTTAAGAGACAACCAATGTGGGAGTGATACTATCAGTGTGAAACTTTGTGGTTATATGAGAAATAAGTTCTTGGATTTGATATTTAGTAAGATTCTCCTCAACTAGTCTTTTGAGCAATATAGAGTCAGTCTTTTGGAGAGTAGTCATGTTCGTACTGGGAGTAGAATTCGTCTTATTAGTATTTGTTGCAGAGGTAGGAGCAGGAGAAGAAATAGAATCCGATTGAGTTAATTTCTTTTTCCTTGTCCAGCCTGGTGGAAATCCATGAAACTTGTAGCATCTGTCTTTCTAATGTCAAACTTTTCCACAATGAGTACATACATGACGAGGTCTCTGTTGATAGTTCACTGCATTCAAATCTCCTGTAAACTCATTGATTGATTCTGAGACTGATTTTTGCAATGACTTGAAATGCTGATGGTGAAACAAAGCCTTTAACATTTTGACCAACTGTTTTTTTACTTTGATCTTGATCCAACATGTGGTAAATATCACTCAAAGTTGACATGTTCTTCTTGTTGATATCTGACCACAGATGTTAGCATAAGAATCGTTCAATCCCATGAGAAACAATATTATTTTTCTTGTTTCAGCATCTTCTAATAACTCTTCTACTTAACCACAATTGCTCTACACATTTTCTGAGTCTTAGTATTAGCCAGATGTTGCCATATAGTTTTCATCTTGGTGTAACACGTTGAATGTGATAGAGAACCTTGTCGAAAAGTCAATATCTCTTGTTCTAGTTGATACATGCAAAGAAGATTACTAATGTGAAATCGCTTCATCAAATCAATCTAGATTTCAAAAGCATCATTATAGTATAGAATACTATCATAAATCTCATGACTAACAACATTCAGAATCCAAAACTTAACCATGCTATTGCAACGATTCCATAATTTGAATGAACAATCAGATTCATCTGGCCTAGGTAAGCTACCGTCAACAAAACTCCATTTATCTTTCGAAACCAAGGCCATATTTGTAACACCCCAGTTTAAAAAGGCTTAAGACATTTGATTTGGCTCCTATGTCACTAAAGTGCACTTATCTTTTCGATCAACCACTCTTTTAGAACCCTATAGTTAAGCGTGCTTGGGCTGGAGTAGTACTAGGATGGGTGACCTACTGAAAAGTGATTGTCGGTACTGTGTAAGTGAGGACAACACACAAGAAAAAAACATGTGGTGATTTGTAGGGACAGTAAACAAGTTTTAGAGCCTCAGAAAAATAATGCACCGACCGTCGGACGAGGGTGAAGCCCAATGGACCTAGAGAGGACGTGGAGGCTCATGGGTTTAGAGATGGCAAGGGGTCGTCCACAGGCGTAGAGAAGACATTGGTGTGCTCACGGACAGTGACGGTCGGGGTATTACATTTGGTATCAGAGCCGAACCTAGATGAATGTAGAGTCAAGAGAGTTCACACCATCAGGATAATGGTCTTGGTCCACACCGAGGATGTGGGTGTTCTTTGAGAGTGGATGATTGTAACACCCTAGTTTGAATGGGCTTAAGACATTTGATTTGGCTACCTATGTCACCAAAGTGCACTTATCTTTTTGGTCAACCACTTCTTCAGAATTCTACAGTTAAGCGTGCTTGGGCTAGAGTAGTACTAGGATGGATGACCTACCAGGAAGTGATTGTCGGTACTGTGTAAGTGAGAGCAACGCACATGAAAAGATCATGTGGTGATTTGTAGGGACAATAAACANTGAAGCCCAATGGACCTAGAGAGGACGTGGAGGCTCATGGGTTTAGAGATGGCAAGGGGTCGTCCACAGGCGTAGAGAAGACATTGGTGTGCTCACGGACAGTGACGGTCGGGGTATTACATTTGGTATCAGAGCCGAACCTAGATGAATGTAGAGTCAAGAGAGTTCACACCATCAGGATAATGGTCTTGGTCCACACCGAGGATGTGGGTGTTCTTTGAGAGTGGATGATTGTAACACCCTAGTTTGAATGGGCTTAAGACATTTGATTTGGCTACCTATGTCACCAAAGTGCACTTATCTTTTTGGTCAACCACTTCTTCAGAATTCTACAGTTAAGCGTGCTTGGGCTAGAGTAGTACTAGGATGGATGACCTACCAGGAAGTGATTGTCGGTACTGTGTAAGTGAGAGCAACGCACATGAAAAGATCATGTGGTGATTTGTAGGGACAATAAACAAGTCTTAGAACTTCAGAAAAATAATGCACCGACCGTCGGACGAAGGTGAGATCCAATGGACCTAGAGAGGACGTGGAGGCCCATGGGCTTAGAGATGGCAAGGGTCGTCCATAGGCATAGAGAAGACATTAGTGTGGTCACGGACGGTGGCAGTCGAGGTATTACAATATTCATCGCAACACTCCAAATATTGTAATAAGTTCCATCTAGGCTATGAGATACTAGAGACAAACCAGGATAATCAGAGGAATGCAAAAAGAAAGGACTCTGAGTGCTATCGAATGATTTATGACTTGTAAGAGCCTTTGTAGCTGAACCACAAGCTTGAGAAGCTTCTCCATGACCTCGATTAACTAATCAGCTTTAGATTCGTCATTTGCGTGTAACAGAGTGTTTCTAAAACCAATCGGAGAGACTGGATATGATGAAGCAATTCGATTCCGCGATTTAGCTCCTTTCTTAGCCATTAGAGTACTCGAAGTGAAATCGAAGCTCAGATGAAGAAGAAATCGAAGAAATGAAGAGAAGTCTGATATGAGATTAAAATAAAATGCGGAAGAAAGGATGAAGAAATCGAGTAGTGAAGAATGAAGAAGAAGATGTAACTAGAGAAGATAATCAAAAAGCCACTGAAAAAGTTTGTTACATATCTGTAATTTCTCTCTCTCTCTAGCTCAGATGCCATATTAAAAACTGAGAGTAAATAAAGTTTCTCTTCATTGAATGTCAAAATGGTATACAAAATGTATTTAATTTTGGAATCAAAACAATATTTTTTTATTGTTTTCATCATTTTTTACCTGTTTTTTTTTATTGTTTCCATCAATTTTTTTTACCGGAATGAAACAATAATAAATCCGTAATATATATGTTGATTGTATTCCAGATTACTTTTGAGTTGATAATATTAACTTGCATGATTTCGTATAAAAGTTAATTTTAAAAAAAATAAAAATTATTAATTTGTTTATGAAAACATGATTTAATACGATTACTATACCAAATACGGTTACTTGTTAAGTTGTACCTACATAATTGAAACGGAGACAGCAAATCTACTACTTATTATTTAAGCAGTATTAACAGAAAAATAACCCTATATTGCTGTGGTATATTACAATTTATGCCACTGCATTATCATATCTTATTTAATATTTATATTAAATTACTATAAGGATAACTAGATAATTTACTATTTAATACATATTTCACTCAACAATATTTTTAATTTCATACATACATTATTAGTCATATATATCATCAATAATAATAACCTTCTTATACTATAAACTCTTAACTATATAAAATCATATATTTCATCTCTTATTTATGTTTTTCATATATTTCATCATATGTTATAAATCTACTTATATTTAATATTGTGTATATTGTTTACTAATCTATATATTAGATATAAATCAAATATATAATATATACAATATTAAGTATAATTTAAGAATATACACAAATATTATATGATTGAAATACATTATGAAACTCAATGGGTGAATTAATAACAATATATACACAGTTACACGATTTAGTATTATAATAAATTATCATATCTGAATTATTTGAATTCAAAACATCTGAAACAAATCTGATTAAAATTTTAAATTTTTTAATCTGTTACGTATATTTGTTAGTCTGGCATTCATTATGCGGATTTGGATTTACAAGATTTATAAGTTTATTCTTAAATTATATATTATGCAGATAAATAAATATCATTTATAATATAATTTAATCACAATATAAATTATTAATACATAAAAATAAAAAACTATAAAATATACTATACATTTATTTATTATATATAAAATAATATATATTATGTTAATTAATCAAAATATACATTATAAAATATATTTTTTCGCGAGCCGAAGTTCGCGGGTGACATACTAACAGTGGTTATTTGCACAGCTGTTCACCTAATCTAGATAATAATGGACGACTAGTGAATAGTTACAGTCAACACTTCTATGTTTTCTTCCGATCGAAAACTTGATTTTGCTTCCCCGTTACCGATTCAAATTCATCAAGATCTCTGTCCATGGATTTTCCTACTGCTTCTTCTGCGGAGTTCGACGTGTTTCTCAGTTTCAGAGGCTTAGACACACGCAACAACTTCACCGGTCATCTCCAAAAAGCTCTCCACCTAAAAGGTATTGATTCCTTCATCGATGACAAGCTCCGTCGTGGTGACAATATAACTGAGCTCTTCGATAGAATCAAGAAATCAAAGATTGCAATCATCATCTTCTCACAGAACTACGCTAATTCACTGTGGTGTCTTCGTGAGCTTGTGACGATCCTCGAGTGTAGAGACAAAATCAAGCAGCTGGTGATACCTATCTTCTATAAAATTGACAAATCCAACTTCAAGTAAGTGATGAAAAAGAGCTTTACCGATGTTACAGAGGCTGAGATTTCTTCTTGGGAAGTTGCGCTGACCATAGCATTTAAAATCTCCGGCTATGTTGTCAATGAATCTAGGTAAAATTTACTTATCTTTGTTTGTGGTTTTACTATGTTCTATGGTTTATCCTAATTTAAGCTTCTTCTTCATTTTGTTAGCACGTCTGAGGCAAAACTTGTGGAAGATATTGCTGTTGACACATTCAAGAAGCTACTTGATTTGGCTCCGAGTGGAAACGAAAGTCTCGTAGGAATAGAATCGCATCTTAAGAATCTTGAAAAGCTATTATCATTGGAAGATTCAGATTCTGTTCATATCATAGGCATTGTTGGAATGGTTGGGATTGGTAAAACTACTCTTGCTGATTGTTTGTATGAACGAATTCGAGGTCTATTCTACGGTAGCTGCTTTCTCACAAACATCCGTGAAAATTACGTTAGAAATGGATTAGAATATTTGCTCAAGAAACTCTTCTCTACATTACTTAATGAAAGAGATTTGGAGATTGGGGCTTCTGGAAATGCACATGAGAAATTTAAGCGTCGGCTTAAGAGCAAGAGATTACTTATTGTGCTTGATGATGTGAATGATGACGACCAAATACAAAATCTTATGAAGGATTGCAAATGGTATCGAGGAGGAAGTAGAATTATCATAACTACTAGAGATAGTAAACTAATCGAGAAGTACAAGGGCCAAAAATACGTGCTCCCTAAGTTGAATGATAGAGAAGCCTTGAAGCTCTTTAGCTTGAATGCATTTAAAGAGTCTTTCCCTTTGAAAGAGTTTGAGGGTATGACAAATATTGTTCTAGATTATGCTAAAGGCCACCCTTTGGCTCTTAAGGTTTTAGGATCTGATCTTTGTGGGAGGGATAATATGTACTGGGAAGATAAACTAGATAGACTGAAAAGTAGATCACATGGTGATATCTACAAAGTTCTGGAAACAAGCTATGAGGAGCTCAGCATTGAACAGAAGAATGTTTTTCTGGATATTGCATGTTTCTTCAGATCAGAGAATGTGGATTATGTGACAAGCCTTCTGAACGTTCATGGTTGGGATGTATCTAGCTTTATAAAGGATCTCGTTGACAAATGTCTGATTACTCTTTCTAATAACCGCATTGAGATGCATGACATGTTGCAGACGATGGCCAAGGATATTAGTTTAAAAGAAGCAACAACAGGACCAAGAGACTTCATTTACTTATCACGACATACCCTGTGCCAATGGAATATCAGACTATGGGACAGTGAAGATATTCATTATATACTGGACGAAGGAATGGTAATGGCATATCCCTTGGTGATATTCGTTTGTCTGCAATTTTTTGTTTTTATACTATAGTATCTTGCTTTGAATTAACTACTTTACCTTTACTATATGATTGATAGGGAAAAGAGAAGATAAGAGGTATTTTTCTAGACACATCAAAACTAGGAGCACTGCGTCTAAGTGCCAATGCCTTCAAAGGGATGTGTGACCTCCAATTTCTGAAAATTTATGACTCTCATTGTTCCCGTGGATGTGAAGCAGAGTGTAAACTACTGTTGCGGAGAAGACTTAATGTCCTTCCTGATGAGCTTACATATCTACACTGGTATGGATACCCACTAAAGAGATTCCCTTTGCAATATAACCCGAAGAACCTTGTAGACCTTAAAATGCCACATAGTAAATTAAAAGAAATTTGGGATGTTGGAAAGGTATATTTTTGTGTAGTTTGATTATTTATAACCTCAAGGGAATGTCAATTTGCATCAAAACTTGACTTATGGTTGGATTTTTTTTTCACAGAAGGCTGGAATGCTCAAATGGGTCGACCTTAGTTACTCGTTGAAATTACGCCAGTGTTTGGGTTTGGCTAAAGCTAAGAATCTTGAAAGGTTGAATCTAGAAGGATGTAGCAGTTTAGAAGAATTGCCATCTACGATGGATTGTTGGGAGAAGCTTATTTACCTCAATCTCCGGGAATGCACAAGCCTTACGAGTCTTCGAATCAAAACTCCATCCTTGCAGACTCTTATTCTCAGTGGTTGCTCCAAGTTAAGTATATTTCCACTGATCTCAGAAAATGTTGAAGTGTTACTTTTAGATGGCACTGCTATAGAGAGCCTTCCTGAATCCATTGAGACCTTGAGAAAACTTGTTTTGCTGAATCTGAAGAATTGCAAAACGTTGAAGGATATTTCTTCTGATATTTATAAGTTGAAATGTCTACAAGAGCTAATACTCTCAGGTTGCTCACAGCTAAAGGTTTTTCCAGAAATCAAAGAAGACATGGAATCATTGGAGATTTTACTTCTTGATGATACATCAATCACCGAGATGCCAAACATGATGCATTTAAGCAATATCCAGACATTTTCATTACGTCGAACAAGCAGTCAAGCTTCTGTTAGTATGTTCTTCATGCCACCTACATTGGGTTGCTCACGGTTAACAAATCTTTACCTCTCAAGATGCAGTCTTTACAGATTCCCAGATGATTTTGTTGGCCTATCCTCTATGCAGTCTTTATGCTTAAGTGGAAACAACATGGAGAATCTACCCAATGGCTTTAACCAACTTCACAATCTGAAATGGTTTGATCTAAAGTATTGCAAAATGCTCAAGTCTCTACCTGTCCTTCCCCAAAACCTGGAGTATCTGGATGCACATGAGTGCGAGTCACTTGAAACTTTTGCAAATCCATTGACGCCTTTGATGGTAGGAGAGAGAACTCATTCTATGTTCATCTTTAGCAACTGTTACAAACTAAATCAAGATGCACAAGAGAGCCTTGTGGGTCATGCTCGAATCAAAAGTCAGTTGATGGCTAATGCATCAGTAAAACGTTATTATCGGGTATAATGTTTTTATCCTCTCCTCTCCCTTTCATCATCGATATTAGAACAAAATCTTATTGTCTGTGTTTTGCAGGGATTCATCCCAGAGCCTCTGGTTGGAATATGTTACCCGGCAACTGAAATACCGAGTTGGTTCTGCCATCAAAGACGAGGACGTTCACTAGAAATCCCCTTGCCTCCTCATTGGTGTGACACTAACTTTGTTGGACTTGCCTTCTCTGTAGTTGTCTCGTTCAAGGACTATAAAGACGATGCAAAACGTTTCTCAGTTAAGTGTAGTGGCAAATTCGAGAACAAAGATGATTCCTTCACAAGCTTTGATTTCACTCTCGCAGGCTGGAACGAACCTTGTGGATCGCTTTTCCATGAACCAAGAAAGATCACTTCGGACCATGTTTTCATGGGATATAACAGTTGTTTCCACGTCAAGAATCTACATGGAGAGAGTAACAAGTGTTGTTACACAAAGGCTTCATTCGAATTCTATGTTACGGATGATGAAAACAGAAAGAAGTTAGAAACATGTGAGGTGATTAAATGTGGGATGAGTTTAGTATATGTTCCTGAAGATGATGCTTGTATGTTGCTAAAGAAGACAAATCTGGTTCAGCTGAGTTTGATGAACGAACCAAGCTGTTCCAAGAGTCTTGATGATGCTAGACATAAGAGAGGACCATACCAGTTTGGTGCAGGTGATGAAGAACCAGATTGTAAGAAAATAAAGGAGAAGAAGATCACAGTGTGATAAAAATCATATTTTGGTGTCTGGTATATACTACTACTAGAAACACAAGTCTATTTTGTTGTTATTGTTTGTCTATTTTCAAAAACTCTGTTCAATGGTTCTACTCAACTTTCTCTTCCCAGATGTTTAGATTTTTTTGTTTTCTATTTTAGCGATAGTGTTTTTGTAATATTTCTGTTTTTGGTATACGTTGATGATGCATCAAACATGAGAACTTAAAGAAATTTAATTTGATTATTTATGTTATTAAAATGTATTTATGTCATTAAAATGCATTTATTTTTTTATTAATTATTTCTTAACAATTTTATAGTTAAACGTGTTTACGCTAGAACAGAATGAGTGATTTACTGGTGAATGATAAAAGATATAGAATCTCACATACAGTATAGGGGACTAAACGTTATTGTTTTGGTGTTAATATTTATATTATTATGTTGTTAAAAATAATTTTACTGAATTTTGCTTCTTTGTAGTAGTTACTAATTTCTTTTTTTTTTTTAATTCATCTAAATAATATAAATAACAAAATTAATGTCTTACTCACGATGATAAACCCTTACAATTCATCTACCAGAATAAACCGGATGGTTATACCGGAATTTGGTTTGCAATGACTTCTTTGTTTGTATTATATCTTAACCGGATTTGGTTCATTGATCATAATTCATAATCAGTTCACCCAATCCAGTTTAATTATGTTATTTTTTTCCGGTTAAAGGTGTATGCAAAAGGAACATTTAGCAAATGTAACAGAGATATACAAATACAATACAAATAAATGTGAGCAAAATAAATGATAAAAAAAAGTGAAGTAAAAATTGCTTTGCCCAGGTTCAAACTCGTTAATACCAATTTACATGGTTTACACGTGTCTAAATAAGAGAATACTTCTTTGCTCTTGACGTGCTTTCATTTAATCAATGGCTGGCTTAACTCTTCTATTTCACACAAGGCTTCTCGCGTGCTCTTCACGCGCTATGTTTCATCGTCTTCATCATCACACAAAGCTAATTCTTCGCTGCAAAATGTCATCATCTTCTTCGTCTCTTACTAAATCCATCAAGCTCCGAAGCCAACCCACAGATCTTGTCCATGTCTCTGCGGCCGAAGGAATCTCTTCCTCAGATTTTAAGTGAGTTCTCGAAATCGATTTGATTTCTCTTTAAATCTAATTAATCGATTTCATATTTTTGTGTTTAGGGATGCGATTGAATCATCTCTGTTTAAGAATTGGTTAAGAAACTTGGAATCAGAAACTGGAATCTTAGCTAATGGTTCAATGACATTGAAGCAAGTTCTTATTCAGGTTAATCAAAATAAATTTACAATCATTAATGAATTAAGATTCTTCAATACTTTTGATCAAAACATGTATCATAAGCCTTCAGGTGTTTTTAGATTCGGCCTCCGAATTAACCGAAATTTTTTGAATGAATCAGAAATTTTGAAATAAGAAGATTATTTAGCCGGTTTAAGATAAAATAAGTTTATATATTTTGATTAAACTGTAATTATTTCGGTTATGATTCAGATCCGAAATTTGTTTTATGTTTAGATATAGAACACGATCCGAATGGTTTGGATTTGGTTCATATTTATTCAGATTTGGATCGGTTTTGTAAAATATTTGTCATCTTAAAAAACCCGAATTATCAAAAAAATCTGAAGTTAATTCGGAATTTACCGAAAATATGATAATAAAAAGAAGATATAGCCAGTTTATAATAAAATATGTAACCACCTCTTTCCCTTTCTATAATCGTTTTTCTCCTTGTTTCTCTATATACTGATTTTTCTTTTCAAACTTTGATATTTTATTTTAATTTACTAATTTCAATCTTTAATTGCATCAAATTAAGTAAAATATGATTAATTTTTCTAATTGCGTTTATGAAAATCAAGTTTGTAGTTAAACCAATTAATTAACCAGAGTTTTTGGTTTAAGAAAATTTTTTTTTAAAAAAAGCAAGACAAAAATACGGTTTTGAAGAGAAGAACCGTCCCTTTGTCTTTTGTTCTTTTTTTTTTTAATTTTTTTATCAAACCAAAAAATCTGGTTAATTAATTGATTTAATTACAAAAGTGATTTTAAACGCAATTAGAAAAACTAATCACATTTTACTTAGTTGGGTGTAATTAAAAGATAAAATTAGTTTATGTACAATTAAAATAAAATATCAAAGTTTGGAGAAAAAAATCGGAGTTTTTAAATACGGTGGGAAATAATAAGAAAAACGATTATGGGGAAAGAGGTGGTTAACCCTAAGATTAATATATATTTATTAATTCGGTTATCCGATTATAGAAACCGATTAAATTTTGACAGTAAACTAAAACCAATTTAGATTGGATTTTTCAAATACATTTTGGTTTTTGAATTTATGCTCATGCGTACTTCAAATCATAAAAATCAAATGATCAAGTAATGTATTCTGAATTAGGGAATTGATATGTTTGGGAAAAGAATTGGATTTCTGAAATTCAAAGCTGATATTTTCGACAATGAAACTGGTCACAAGGTATCTTCTCATCTCATATCATCTTCTATTGTTTCTATTCTATACTCTTTTAAGTTTATTTTTTGGTAAAGCTAAAAGTTTCATTAGGTACCAGGTATTGTATTTGCAAGAGGAGCAGCTGTAACAATACTTATACTATTGGAATCAGATGGTGAGACATATGCAGTTTTAACTGAACAAGTTAGAGTTCCAACTGGGAAGATTGTAATGGAATTACCAGCTGGGATGTTGGATGATGATCAAGGTGATTTTGTTGGAACTGCTGTTAGAGAGGTAACTCTTTTTTTTATCCTTTGCATTATTTATTACCTCAAAAATCTTTAAGCCTAAGCAGAAAAAAAAACAATCCGTAAAACACGATCTGAATCCAATTCAAACTCAAAAATTGTTTCGTTAGGTGTTATATTCGTAAACTTGATATACCCGAGCTAACTCGAAAAATTAATTCATTAGGTTTCTATACCTGAAAATATGTATCTGAATCTGTTTGATAAAACGAGAAATCTATTATATATAAAAATAATTAAAATATTTTACATTTTTAGTTATATATATATTTTTAGTTACATTTTTAAAAACCAGAGAAGTTGAAGTATTTGATGAACTAGGTCTGACTATTCTGATTCGGTTTCGGTTCGGTTAATTCAACTTTTAAATTATCCGAACAAGGTATTTTAGAATCCAACGTAACCCAAAATGTTTCAGTTCAGATTTGGATTAGTTTTGTAAAAATATTTATTCCGGAACCGAAACAAAAAACCTCAAATAATCCGAAATTGATACGGATAATCTGAATCCCAATTAATAGAAAAATCCCAACAATCAGAAAAAAAGAATATTTAATCGGTTTAAGGTAATATTTGGTAATTTGGTTATCCAAAATTATTTAGGTTTGGACTAAATCTGAAACCAAAATTTTTTAATATAGAAACCGATCAGATTTTTTGGTTAAAGTTGTTCGGAATCAGATCGTTTTTTGGACGGTTTTGGTTTCAGTTTTCGGATTTATGCGTAAGCCTAGTTTGGACTGTGTTTCGCGGAAGTTACTTGACATTATATATATCAGGTTGAAGAGGAGATTGGTATAAAACTGAATAAAGAAGACATGGTTGATCTTACAGCTTTCCTTGATCCATCTACCGGCCACCGGATTTTCCCGTCTCCCGTAAGCAACCATATTACCATCAATACAAATTCCATTATAAGTCCTTAAGAATCTACTTGTTCAGGGAGGTTGTGATGAAGAGATGAGTGTGTTTCTATACAAAAAGCAAGTGGACCAAGAGACAATTAAACAGCTACAAGGTAAAGAGACAGGACTCCGTGAACACGGCGAGTTCATCAAAGTCCGAATCGTCCCGTACAAAGAGCTATGGCGTAAAACAGCTGATGCTAAGGTTCTTGTGAGCATTGGTCTTTATGAAATGGCTCTGAGAGAAGGTATTGTGTAAAGACACTAAGATTATGTGTTCTTATGTTTTAAGAGTTGTTTCCATGAACATGGATTACAATGTGATAACTTATAAAATGTTTTGTATTCGTAAAAATCTGTAATAAAAATGATGTAATAGTCCATGAATTTTTTTATATACTTACCAATTTGAACTCCAACTCATCCAAATGTCTTGGGGCCTAAATAGATTTAAATGGCCTCAAAAACTTCATAAAAGGCCTACGTTTACTCAAATTATAAGTGGCCCAAACCAAATTTAATAAAAAAATAAAAAATACTGATTAGATTAGGTTTGAACATTGGTGGTTAGATCGAAAATTTAGGTGTTTTGGTATTTTACAAGAAGTTTTGCTCGGTTTAAAATTTATAGTTCAGTTTGATTTTTATTTTTTTTCCGGTTAGAATCAATTTTGGATGTAAAAATCATTCTGTGATTAATTTTTATCTTTTGAATTTGGTTTAGTTTAACGGTTTATTTTAAGTTTTTATTTATTTATTTAGATTATGTCATTTTGCTCAATTTGATTCTATTTAAAATAAAAAGTAAATAAATAAACACATAAAATTTATTTAAATAGAAAAAATTGATTTATTTAGGTTTTTAATTTGGTTTACGGAAAATCGAACTTAATAAAACACTTCTTCCAATCAGTTAAAAAAGAATCTAAGTTTGGTTTGATTTGGTTCGGTTTTTGTGAACATGACTAAATTAGATTAGACATCTTTTTTTTGTCATAAAGATTAGATATCTATATCTATATATACTAAATGACAAGTAATCTTACAAAAAAACTGACACTCTCTCTGTTTGACACATCAAAACAGTTTTGGAAGTGTCATGCTCACCATTTTTGACAATAAATTTTTTTATATAAATATTTAAAATTAAATTTTATAATCAATTATTAGAAGAGAAAATAAAGAAACTTAAATCTTTCCACTATTTCCACTCCTACATTTTCTCAACTATTTCAGATTTTTTTCAAAATAAAAATTAAAAATATTAACTAACTGGTTCCTTATTAAATCTACCAAATAATATTATTATTGGCAAAAATTTAAATAAATATACTATTTTACTTTTATTTATTTAATTTGATTTATTAATTAATTAAAATATATAAATTATAAATATACGTCCCGTGCATAGCAAGAATTTACCACTAGTAACTAATATAATGTACAAGAAATCATATATCGCTGACGTGTAACTCATCAAAACCACACAATCAAATTTCTCTTATCTACTCTTTAATCTTCTCTCTAAAACATTGTTAAAAAAAACAAATCAGAAAGAACCAGAAACTCAATTTTCAACCACAACTTCTGCAACTTTTCTTCTTCTTCTTTTTATTCCTCACAGATCACAAGAACAAAAAAATGACTAGTAAAATGGCTTTTACTCTATTATCAATCCCTCGATTTTATGCAATTTCTCACAAACCCATAACTTGTTCAAGAACACAATCTTCTTCTACTTACTTTAGCCATGCACGATCTATCTCTCTCAGAAGAAGAATTGATTTATTACCTGTTAAAGCTTCTACTGATCAATCAGGTCTCTCTCTTTGTCTCCTTTAAATTTTGATTAAGTACGTTGAATTTTGATGATTTTTCACCTTTTTGTGTATCTGAACTTTGTGTTGTAACAAAGTTTATATGTAAAAGTTTTGATTTTGTAATTACTATGATGATGATGATGATCTTGTTAGATTGAACTAGGCTTGGACATTCGGATTTAGTTTCGGTTCGGTTAATTTGGTTTTCGGATTATCCGAACAAAAGATTTTAAAATTTTTGAATACAATCCGAAATGTTTTAGTTTGGATTCGGATCAGTTTTGGAAAAAAAATTTATCCAAAATTTATCGAAACAAAAAACCCGAATAATCTCAATAATCCAAAATTTATTCAGAAAATCCGAGTTCTGATTAACCAAAATTCTGAAATTAAAAAAAATTATTTAACTGGTTTAGAGTAAGACTAATCGTGGGAATCATGTGGTATAATGGTTGTCACCTCTGAAATTCATCACATCAGCTGGGTTTGAACCCATCATCCCGCATTGTTAATGAGAATATTAAAACCACTAGACAAAGAGAGAAAAAGACTAAGACTAATCGATATAAGGTAAAATTAAATTTTATATTTAGGTAACTAAGAAAACACTCAATCATCAAATCAGTTAGTTTGATTTCTGGATTACCGAATAAAAGATTTTAGAATCTGAACATAATTTGAAATGTTTGAGTTCAGATTCATATCAGTTTTATAAAAATATTTCTTTAACCAAAACCAAAAAACCCGTATAGTCCCAATAATCCGATATTAATTCAGAAAATTCGAATTAACCAAAAATCTGAAATTAAAAAGAATAATTAAACGATTTATAGTAAAATTAATCGATTTAGGGTAAAATTAATTTTTATATTTCAGATGATTCAGTTATCCAAAATTATTTCTGTTCGGATTCCGGATCGGATTCGGTTATCAGATTTATGCCCAAACCTAGATTTAAGTTGTTGTTATGTCTAATGTGAGTTTACTTAGTTCTTAACTACGATCTTTTGTCTTCAGGTCAAGTGAGTGGAGAAGAAGTTGATACCAAAATTTTACCTTATTGTAACATTAACAAAAATGAGAAGAGATCAATTGGTGAAATGGAACAAGAGTTTCTTCAAGCCATGCAAGTAACCAAATCAAAATTAATTTTTTTTTTTAATTATTTTGCAAATTTTCTAAGTGTACAAACATTGTTTATTTTGCAGTCTTTTTATTATGAAGGCAAAGCAATTATGTCTAATGAAGAGTTTGATAACCTTAAAGAAGAGTTGATGTGGGAAGGAAGCAGTGTTGTTATGCTAAGTAAATTATAAACTATGATCTCCAGTTTTATTTATTCGTAATCGATTCGTTCTAAATTCTTGATTCTTTATCTTATAGGTTCTGATGAACAAAGATTTCTTGAAGCTTCAATGGCTTATGTTTCTGGAAACCCAATCTTGAGTGATGAAGATTATGATAAGCTTAAGTTGAAACTAAAGGTTCTTTAATCACTTTATACTTATCAATAGGGTTCGAATTTGGTTCGGGTTTTCAGTTTTTAGATAACTGAATTGAAACATATTAAAAAAATGAACACAAACCGATTTAATTCGATTCGGTTTTGGTTTAGATTTTTTCAGATTTTTTTGGGTTCGGTTTTTCTAAAGAAAGCTACACAAAATAGAAACCGAAACCGAAAAAATCCAAAAAAAACAAGAAAAAAACCTGAAAAAATCCAAAAAAATTGAAAATAAAAAAAATCATAAAACTTCCAAAAAAACCGAATTAAAAATAAAAACACCACTCCCCTCCCACAAACACTTATATTATTCTGTTTATTTCGGGTAAACCGAATAACAGAAATCGAATCCAAAACCGATCTGAAACCAAAAATATTTAACTTATAAACCGATCGATTTTATCATCTAAACCGGCTGGGTTTCGGGTTTATGCCCACCCCTACTTACCAACATACTACTCCATCTGTTTCATGATATATGAAGTTCGGAAAAAACTTTGTTTCAAAATATAAGATGTATTATAAATTCGAGGTAAATTTTTATATATTCAAAAAATATTTAATACTACTATTTAATATTTTTATTGGTACCATAACAATTTTTTTATTACCCACACAAATATTAATAAATGATTGTTTAATTATATAAAACTTCCTATATAATGAGTATTTATTAGTTTGAACTATGTTAATATATGAATTGAACTCAACTTATGATTGTTTATTTTTACTTTTATAGATAGATGGAAGTGAAATTGTATGTGAAGGTCCAAGGTGTAGTCTTCGTAGTAAAAAGGTAAAACAAAACTAAAAGTTCTAAGAGACCTTACAGAACATAACATAACATATGATTTATTGATTGTGACCTTCTTAATTTTTAGGTTTATAGCGATCTCGCTATCGACTATCTCAAGATGTTCTTGTTGAATGTACCAGCAACTGTTGTTGCTCTTGGACTGTGAGTATCACCACTACCTGATCTCACACCTTTTGTTTAGTTCTTTTAGTTGATCTAACATTGTTTTCAATTGTTCTTTAGATTTTTCTTTCTTGATGATCTTACGGGTTTTGAAATCACGTATTTGCTCGAGGTAAAAATTCTTTCCGATTCTTCTTTTATTGATTTGGAGAATATCATACTCGTAAGTTCGTAATGCTGAACCGAGTTGTGATCGTAGGGTGGTTCCTTTCGAGTGGTGAGTGTTATAATATTTAAACTATTTGGTCATCGGGTATTCACATGATCTTTTGGAGTCCCTGGATTAGTCTAGGGATGGGCATTCAGATTCGGGTTTGGGGTTTTTTTTTGGTTTTCGTATAGCTGAATTGAAACATATAAAAAAGCGAACACAAATCGATTTAATTTGGTTTGGCTTCAGTTCAGATTTTTACGGTTTTGGTTCGTTTTTGTAAAGAAAATGATCTGAAATATAAACCGAAAAACTGAAATTGAAATCCGAAAAATACGAAAAACCGAGAAAACCTGAAAAATCCAAAAACCCGAAAACCAAAAATATAAACTCCCAAAAAACGAACCGAAAAATAAAAAAATCAACTCCCCCCCAAACCCTTATATAATTGTAATTTGATTTATTTCGGATAAATCGAAAAACTGAAATTCAAACCCGAAACCAAACCGAAACAGAAAAATATTTAACTCACAAATCGATCAGTTTTAGCACCTAAACCGGTTTGGTTTCGGTTCCAATTTTTTGGATCGGTTTCCGGTCTGTGTCCACCCTTAGATTAGTCAGTGTTTGGGGATGATGCGTTGATCTGCAGTATGAGCTTGTCATCCATCGCCGTATCCGAACCGAATTATCTACTATTAACTTTCATGTTTTATTGCAATAACTTAGTAACTAACTATATAAACATTTACAGCTTCCAGAACCATTCAGTTTCATTTTCACTTGGTTTGCTGCCGTGCCTGCGATTGTATATTCAGCACTATCACTTACCAAACTAATCATCAAAGACTTCTTGATCTTGAAGGTAATAATAAATAACATTAAATTATTATCTTCTTAGAATCAGTTCTTGAACTGAACTGTGTTTATTGAAACCAGGGTCCTTGTCCTAATTGTGGAACTGAGAATACATCTTTCTTTGGAACAATACTATCTATCTCCAATGATGGTAACACTAACAATGTTAAATGCTCTGGGTAAGTAAGATCCTAAGCTTTACGACTCGGATTTATTATATGTTTCTTTAAGAAACTCTATTTGATTCTTTTTTCTTGTTTAGTTGTGGAACTGAGATGATCTATGATTCAAGTTCTCGTTTGATCACATTACCTGAAGGAGGCAAAGCTTAAAGGTTTTAGTTCTCAACATAACTTTAATATTTAAATAAAATTATTACTTGATTTAATGTGAAAATTTAAGGCTTCATTTGTTTTTTCAGGGAAATTTATGTAAAATTGATACTAACAGGTGAAGATGTTGTTTTGTATGATTACTTCTTTGAGGAACTTTGATTTCAGTAGAAAAATAAATAAATAAAAATAAATATGGGGAAAATGGTATAAACCTTGTGTAGTTTTGAAATAATATATTTATATTACATATTTGGAGACTTTTGTAATGATTTTGTATGTGTGTTTTATAGTTTGCTTAGAAAATATATTGTTAATATAGAGGATGGATCTAAAAATAATAATTAAATAAAACAAAACAGAAACTTTAACAAATATAATAATAAATACATCTAGGTTTGGGCATTCGGTTGGTTTGAGTCTTTTTCCGGTTTATTTGGATTGTCGGTTTGAGTCCATTTTTTGGTTTATTTGGATTGTGAGAAAAAAGTTCTAAACTGAATCGAATTGGTATTCCGGTTCAGTTTGGTTTTCTATTCAGTTCGATTTGGAGGTTAAAAAGTCAATATCAAATTTGAACCAAAAATTAATTTTGATTCTAATTTTATTTTAATTTATTACGGTTTGGTTTAGATAGAAAAATTATAAATTTAAAAACAAATCAAGAAAAACAATCAAAAATAAAGAAATATCAGTTTTTGGCTCAGGCGTACCGAACCGAATACAAAAAAATCGAATTGAACTGAATTGACAAACCAAACCAAACTGAATTACCGAAATTCCATTTCGGTTCGCTTCGGCTAATTCGATCTTGTGTTCTGCCTAGACCTAGTTCGAGTTGGGGTTAGAGAAAACAACACACTGTAAACAAGTCAGTCTCCATAAACTAAGAGAAATTGAAGCAAGATGAACAATAACAAAAAACTTGTTAGTAGAGAATGTTCTTATATCCTATGTATTATATATGATTAATTGTAGTTAGTTAAACTGCTTATGTGAGTGTTCTTTATGATATTATTTTGTAAGAATTTTGATAAATTATTTATAAGCAGTATAATATATTACGACTTCAATTTGATAAAGTATATATTATAGAAATTGTAAATACATTAATTTAACAGTAAAATAAAAATGTCAATTAAGCTAACAATATACAACTTTATTTTCGAGAAATCAATCTAAAGATTTACAACTTACATAGGAAAATAAATATTTCGTGATCGAGTTTTTTTAGCAAGAAGATCTGCACGAATATTGTTTTTTGGTAAATAAAAATTGAAAACTTTAAAATGTTTAAAATTATAAACCACATTTTATATAAAAACAATAAATATAACCCAAAAAAAAACATTCTCATAATAATTTGTCACCTCTCATAAATCAAATAAACACAACACTCAAGTAGAGCTAGTCATATACCATCATACTACTATCTCTTTAGCATCAAGAAACGGGTGACCTAACAAAGCTATGACTTGGAGATAGTGATGGCGACAAGGACCAACTGGTTTCTTCTTCCCCAAGAAATCTGTTTGTTTCTTCCTCTGCAAGAAATCGGTTATCGATCATTGGTTCAGGCAAAGGAGTAGAGAAACAACTAAACCAATGTAGAACTTCATCTAAAGTCGGCCTTCTCTCGGCATTAACATCAAGACATAGCAAAGCAATGTGAATATATCTCAAGATTTCGCTTATCGAGTCTTCACTTCCTTCAGCTCTCATTACCTCGTGGATCACATCAATGGCTTCTCCTTGGTTCCACAATCTCATAACCTAAAAGAAAGCAAGAAATACAATTAGGGAAAGACTTAGTTGTCAGTGACACTTTCACTTTAATGTAAACTCACATATGCAACTAGTCCGCCAACTTCAACTACTTCCCAAGGCTTTCTTCTGCTAATGATCGTCAAGATTGTAACTCCGAAAGCATAAACATCAGATTTGATAGAAACCCGCCTGCTGCAAATGTACTCTGGAGCTATGTACCCGCTATAGATTATCGCAAAATGTTTTATGCATTACTCAACATTTTAAAACTATGTTTTAACAACAAGTGTTTCTGTTTTTGAAAGAGGGAAATAGAAATCAAGAGAGATCTATCTTTAAGGTTTGAGAGATTGTGCCTTGTTAAGAAAAGATTTTAAAAACATTCTTCCTAGTTTTACTTACACAGTACCGGCTTCACTTGTTTCATCTTCGTTCTCATCTTGTTGCATCATCCTCGCCAATTCAAATCGTCCGATTTTAGGGTTAAAATCTGAATCCAATAGAATGTTTTTAGGTTTAATGTCGCGGTGAGCGATCTGTAACCCAGATTCTTCATGAAGGTAACGTAGACCCCGAGCTATGCCTTCAATGATGTTTTGACACATCTCCCAATTTAGATCATAACCTCTTTCGGGATCTGAATCAGCATAATGAACAATGATAAGAATTTGAAACTAGTCAAGTTTGGTATGAAAATTTAAAGGAAATTCAAATGTCCTAACCGAATATAAACCGATCGAGGGTTGAGTTAGGCATGAACTCATAAACAAGGTAATGTTTGTCTTGTTTAGTGCAGAAACCAAGAAGATTGATCAGATTCTTGTGCTTAAGCTTTGACATAAGATTGAGTTCATTATGAAAATGTCTCTCAATTTCATTTGAACCTTTAGACAATATCTTGATTGCTATTTCTTGTCCACTTTGAAGATTACCCTGGAAATAAAATTAAAGATGTTTCTATTAATTAATCATATACCAAAACATATAAAACAAACAAATGAAAATATTAACATGGATCCAATTAAAAATGTACAATTGGGTTGTCTCAGATCTCTTATATATTAGTCAAATATAGTCCTAGTTTTCGAGGTAAAATATTTTTTATACGTTTTTTTCTTCGAAATCATGGTTTTTCTTATTATTGATCTCGACAATATTTTATTTTATAATTAATTTCAAGATCGATAGAACCTTATTCAGTGAGTCAAATCGATTTTACTTCAACAGGACAACATAACCATTGATCTCGACAATATTCTCTTTTATTATTAATTTCAAGATCGATAGATCCTCTTGCAACGAGTCAAATCGATTTTAGTTCAACAGGACTACATACGTTCAAGCTTTGTTACCATACTGAATTATGACAACGTATCGGTCAACATGACAATATATATTGTTCAATGTTTACTAACTCAAAATTAATTGACAATAAGAAAGATTAACATTAATAATTTTTCTAACTATAGTTTTTGTGTATATTGGAAATGAATATGCAAATCAAATTTTAATCGGACCGACCTTTAATCGAGTTAAATTGTACTCTAATATCAAGTTAAAATCAATAAATAAAATGGCTCACATTCTTTATATATTAATGATTTCCTAATTTACGATTCATGATAATTATTAACCTTGAAAACATGTCAAAGAAATAATAAAGATTAAAGAGACAAACCTTGAAAACAGAACCAACTTGATATCTAAAGTGAAACTCATTAGTTGCAACTCTAATAGTGTCGAAGTCGAATTCATAAACTCCATAATCTTTTTTTTTTGGTCCAATCAAAAACAATATAATTTTATCAGAAACATATTAAATTAAATAATAATTTATTGAGAAGAAGAAAAATAAATCGAATAATATTTACCGTTTATAAACTCAGTAGTCTTCTTCTTCTTTTTTCGTCGGAAAATGATATTGAATAATGAAGTTCCGGCCATGGCGTAGATGAAGACTTTGTTTCTTTAAATTTTCTTCTAACAACTAAGTATGAAACTTATTATAGATATAATAAAACATACAACAATAAGAACTTATTTGATAAGTTATTCTTTGATTGACTTTGTCGTTTATGATAGAGTCCAATAGTTGACTTTTTGTGTTTTTAGTTGAGTGCCTCAGAATCTTAATATCCAGCAAATCATTTGAATTAGTTTAAATTTTAATTTTATGTAGATACAAGATAATTAAAAATAAATAGATATTAAGTAAAAATAAATAAAATACTAGGTGTGGTTTGAGCTATTAGTATAGCCAACCAAAAGCAAGGCAGTACAACTATTCTAGATGAGTTAGACAAAAGAATTTTATTTAAAATATTTTTGGTCTAATATATATTTCTAAATCTACGAAAACATAATTTTAATTTATAGAAAAAATAAAATAAAAACTAATTTTGTAAAAAAGAATATATAAAATTGAAAAGTTCGAATTCAAACTATGTCATTAAATTTCAAAAAAAAAAACTCAAAAACTACTTTTAAAGTATTGGATGAATACTCTTGGACCGGGCCTGACCAAAACCATGTCATGCAGATATCAAGCCAAGAAAGAACATAACACATTTTTCTTGTTCCTTTGACTATTTCTAATACATTTTACCACTTAAATGTTTGATCACATTTCATCTCTTAACCTGATCTAACCACAATTACCATCATAGTGTTACTTCAAAAAATAATTCTTACTAAATTCAGTCCGGACCAAAACATATATCAAAGTCGGACATGTCGTTCGAGTATAAATACAAAATTTTGTCATCATGTAATTAGAAAGAAAAATGAGACATAAAATATAATATATATACATACATGTATATAGGCATGCGTTCAGATTCGGATTTGGATCCGATTCTGATAGTTTCAATATCTGAACTGTATGGTTTTAGATTCCAGATTACATCTGAATGGTTTCGGATTGGATTTGGTTCAGACGTCAGATAGTGTTCGGATTCTAATCAGATTCAGATATTCCATAGTTTTTGTGAAATTTTTATTTTTATGTTTGTGTGAGAAACATGGAAGAATAGGAGAAGGAAGATGAGGAAGAAGAAGGACGAATCCGAGAAAATAAAAAAAGAAAGAAGAAATAGGGAAAAATAAAGAAGAATTAGGATTGATTTAGTGTAAACTAGGGTTGGTTTAGAGTAATTAGGGTTAGTTTAAGTTTGGTTTAGTGTAAATTAGGTTTGTATTAGGATTGGTTTAGTATAATTTTAGATTAATTCTATTATCCAATCGGATTTGGATAGATCGTTAACCGAAATAACTCAACTTAAAATCCGATCGGTTATTTGACGCTAACCAAAACCAAAAAAATTCCGGTAGTTTGGATCGGATTTAGATTTCAGATTCGGATAGTAAATTTATGCTCATGCCTTAGTATATATATCATGCGGCGATAGTAACCAAATTTAGGGTTTTCATTGAAATATCAAAAGAAACCTGAAGAGTTAATAAAAGACATATCCCATATGACAAACATAAATACTTAAAACAGAAAGTTAAGTTTAGGTTTAATAGTAACACAAAATAGCATTATATTATTTTATTTTTTATTATAACCCACCCCAGTGCCTTTTAGAAAGATGACCAGAAGACCTAGCCACTTGTTCTAAATCATAACCATAATCTAGGAAAAGCTCCTCACCTATGTCTATATCTTTTCCAGCAAACATACCAATCCTATGATCTCCTCTCACAATCATCACCTGCATGCACACCAAGTCATACAACTTTTAAGGTAAGAATATCACTTCATTAAATGTTTTGATCAGCATGCAACATGTAAGGTTAATACATGAAATGTAAGTATAGAAACTAACATAAGTAATTATTATTTAATGAATATTAATAGTTTAAGGTTAATATATGTAATGTTTAGGGCTGGACATAAATATGAAATCCGAAAACCGATCTGAACAAAACAAACCAAAACCAAAATGGTTTCGGTGTTAAAACTGATCGATTTATGGGTTATATATTTTTTTTTTCGGTTCAGTTTTGGATTTGAATTTTGATTTTTTGGTTTATCCAAAATAAACCGAATTATATAAAAGTTTTCAGATTTTTTGGTGTTTTTAATTTTCGTTTGGTTTTTATGAGGTTTTTGGTTTTTGGATTTTTTGGGGTTTTTCTCGAACTTTGGGGTTTTGGTTTTTTAGATTTGAGTTCTATTTCGGATAAGTTTTTTTTGAAAACCAAACCAAAAACAAACCAAAACTTAACTGAATTAAAGCGGTTTATGTTCGGTTTTTAATATATCTCAAATTGGTTATCTAAAAACCGAAAAACCCGAATCCAAACTCGAATGCCTAACCCTATGTTGATACATGAAATGTAACTACATCCCGGGCCAACGTGGTCTAAAAAGGAAAGGGATTAAAGGTTTATCCCTTGAGTTCTAGCCCTAGTAACTACTTGCATGCAACATGTAAGGTTAATACATGAAATGTAACAATAGAAACTAACATAAGTAACTATTAATAGTTTAAGGTTATATTATATGTCAAAGTATATATAAAGTAGAATGACTTGGTACCTTAGCGTAGCAATTAGGTTTTTTTGAATGATTAAGAAACCTAAACTTATTTCCATAACGACGAGCATCAAGTCGGAACTGCAAAATTTTACTCTAATGAGAACAAATATGTAACTCAATATTATATGTTGGGATTGTAAAGTTACCTGATCATTCAATTTAAAGACGTAGGAAGTACCATACTCTTTATAATCTACTTCCCAACGTTCATTTTCTTCTTCTTCTGTGATCAATTCTCCAGTGTATTCTCCAAGATACTCATCTTTTGTAAGAGAGTCCTGATACAGATTAAATCAGATTATATCATTAGTTGATCTCATGGTCTAAAGTATAAAATATAGAAGAGAGTATACACCAATACTAAAAAAGATCAAGAAGATATAATCCCATATAAAGGATTTTTATAAACCAGGAAAACAAAATTCTTTGGAAATCCAAAAAAAGTCTTAATAAAAATATCAGTCGAAAATCCATAAAAATAGTTATTTGTAAACAATTTTATAAAAAGTTTTGACTAATTTTACTGAAAATAATTAAAAAATTTCTATAAATTTTTTCAGTTAGGTTGAAAGTTTAAAACAAATATAGAAGCTAGTTATGCATACACCAATACTAAAAAGGAAAAGAAGATATATTCTCATATATCCATCAAAAATCCATAAAAATAGTTATTAATAAAAATTTGATAAAACAATTGATGAAATTTTGACTAAAATAACTCGAATGATCTATATATATTTTTAAACCACCTATTATATCGAAATATCAACTGTCGAAAATCCGTCAAAAAATTGTTTTACAGTTTTATGACAAAGTGTGTTATATGACCAAGATGGTCCATATTATCATCTAATGTTAATTTAAGAAAAATGATAAAATTAAGAAAATGAAATTTATAAAAATATTTTTGAAAACAAAAATATTTTTGTAGAAATTGTTTTGATCACACCTAATTGAATTTAATCCTAAAAGGTAAAACTAACATTAGGGTTTTGTTATTATTATAGTTTACATGATTACTTACCCTTGTAAATGCACCCCATCCATGAACATTAGACTTTGCAATGCGAATCTAGTGAATAAGAAAAAAAAAGATTATTAAATAATTTTAAACAAATTGGTTTATAATTTAGATCATGATTTAACATAGATATGGTTAGTGGTTACCTTCTTGTGTTTCCTGAGAAATTTCATGTTACTGCATTGGATTTGCTCTGAAGATGCCTCATGACCAAGAGAGTGATCATCTCCATAGCTATATAGATTTATACAAGTATTTGTTTTTGGAATTTAATTATGAACTTTAATGATCTAGTTTTTTAAAAAATATTGAAATGAAAATATTACCTAAGATGACAATTCCGACAAAGATCTGGATCACATTCACGATCAGCAACAAAACAAGGACATTGTGTTGTTGTGCATTCACCATTTTCACAATTACATCCTTTAAACCTATTGGTGCATTTCTTAGGGCACCTAAATTATAAAATAAAATTCCAAATAAAATATTTTTAAAACTTTTGAGTTTATTATTTATAACTCAAAATACAATTTTATTTTTTTAAATAAAAATAAATCACATACCCGCAATATTTCTCGCAATTATTTCCATTAGTTAAACATATGCATTGATCTCCACATATTGACTCACAACCGCATGATGTGTAATGCTTATGGAGCATTGCATGTTCATTAGCTTGGATTTTTAAAGGAAGCCTTTTGGTTCTTTTCTTAACCAATTTAGTTCGTTTTCGAGATACTTTTTTCTTAACCTGTAAAGAAAACATCAATCACCACAAGAAAATATGTGATATTTAGACCAATATTTCCGATAGAATACTAGTGTGAATAAATTATGATGGTTGTTTAACGGTTTTTGACTGATTTCTAACAAAAGTCTACCATCAGAATTTGGTAGAAATTTTTCAAACAGACAAAAAATATGTCTAAAATTTTCTATAGAATTCCGACGAATTCTGTCGATTTAATATACTTTCGTCGAAAACCCGTCAGATTATAAAACTTTAATGATTTGTTTTTAATAGACATGTAATGCATAAAGATTACATAAGTTTAATTTACCTGGTTGTGATCTGTTTCTTTAGTTTTGTCATGTTCTAATGACACAGTGGATTGATCTTGTTCATGCATGTAATTGTAAACCTCTAAGCATGTCTTAAGACCCGGAAGTAAATTTTGGGTAATAAGACAACTGCAAAAAAGCATGAACAATGATTACATATATACAATTTATTATTATATTATTATAAGTATAAGTGTAACTATAAATCTATTAAAGATAAAACAAACATTATTAAATGTTAATAATATAAACATATATTTTCTTAGACTAAAATTTATTGCGACTATAATACAATCTTTTTATATCAAACCTACCATTTCTTTGTGTGTTTTCGATCTTATTTAATTATATTATATCAAACCTAACATTATATTTTTTGGACTAAAATTTATTATACTACAATACAATAGTATCTTTTATTTAATTATTAAAACTACACTCATCTCAGAAAAATCTGAATATATAATCCAACAAGTTTATGTAAATTTGTGTGTGAACAAATGTTAATTTATATATATAATGTTTGTTTGATAACTAAAATGTCATATTTAGTTAAATATTTAATATTAACACCATAAAATCATTGTTTATATACCTGTTTCTCCCAAAGATTTCAACACCTTTCAAGTAAAGATCCTTTTCCACAGGTGTCCAAATAGTTTTCTCTGTAATATTTTTTTTACTTTATTAATATAATTCATTTTACAATATTTAATTAGTTTTATGTGTTTGTTACCTGAGATATCATTCTTTTGTTTCTTCTTTGGTAAAGAGTTATCATTATCCTCCACAAAATCACCTTCCATTACACTTCTTACCTATAAAGTATAAAACAATTAATAAAAATAAACATAATTAAGAAAATAAACAAATATCAAGAGAGGGACCTTGAGGTAACAATGATCACTGCATTGACTTTGACCATTTTCATCTTCTGATAAATTAGATTTATTCTCTCTCTGACAAACCAAATAAGTTTAATTAAGTCATCACTTAAGCTTACAAGACTTAGACAACAAAAAATATTTATTAAATAAATTAAACTTACATGTTTATTATCAGGCTGAGACTTCTCATGCAAATCACAATTAATTATCTGTAGAAAAAAAAGAAAAAAATATATGAGTCTTTTTTTTTGTGACAAAAAATGATTTGAAATTTTACGAAGCAACGTCGGCAAAAATGTGTATTAATAACATTTTGAGTATTAATTAGGCTCTTGGATCTCAAATCAGAAGCTTCTCCAACATTTTCTTCCTTCTCAAGCTTTAGCTTAGTGTATCTTTCCTACATTAGACTTTGAAGTTCAAACATTTCTCAAAATGAAAAAAAAAACATTGCTTATTATTAATTAATTAATTAATTACCAATATATGTGACATATCTATTTTCAAATAGTTGGTGAGAGCCCTTTGTACAACAAGATCACCCAAATCATATTCCTGTCCAATCTTCCTGAAAAGTTCAATAATATATTATTTAAAACGTTTAATTATGGACTGTGTTATTCAGTTTATGAGGAAAGTATAAGTTTCAAATTATATAAATATTAATAAAAATAATTACACCATTTCTATTATAAAATAATTGCATGCAAATATAAAAATAGTCTCACAATAATAAAAACATATAGTGTTGAAAACTAACCATATAAATCTATCAGCATCCATGGAAAATTCATAATTTTCTTTTTCAACTTCTTCATCCATTAGAATATTTCTGCATTGTTAAAGCCACATATATACAATATTATGAGTCAAATATATTATACATATATTTATATTATAGATATTGTTGAAATATATATAAATGAAAAATAAAGAAACATACCTATCAGTGAAAACACAAGTTACAGATCTAGGTAACTGTTCAAGATATGGAAGCTTAAAACATGGTAATATAACATCTTCCTCAATAATATAATCTTCTTGGTTAGAATCAGAAGAGAAGCCATTGAAGTGATGAAGTGGTTTTTGCATTCTTGATAGAAGTGTATTGTTTTCATCTTCAAAGGATTGATTTAGGGCAACCAAGTGTTGATAGTGCAAATCAGAAGCATCCATGTTTTGTTCACATTGAAGTTCAAATGTATTCTGTTAATAAAAATAAGGTAAATAATATTTAGTTTTTGAGTTAGGTTAAGATGGAAAAAACTGATTATTTTGTGGTATGTTCTTCAGCATATTATCTATTATCTAGACAAAAAATAAAGATTGAGAAAATATATATATTAATTTAAGATTGGGATACAATTTTTATTTTTATTTTTATTTTGAATCATTAATATATGCATCAATCTTGGCTTTGACCTAACAAATTGCAAATTCATAGATAAAATTTTTTTGGCCCTCATTAATGACATGTTTATTGAAAACAATATGGATTTTTTTAAGTTTGTATGTTACTAAATATTTATTTATATTCAAAATAATTGGACATATGTTATTCATTATTTATCTCATAAAAAAGTATTAGGCAGTGTCTCATCACATTTGCATATAAGTTAATTTCAAAAACTTCTGCAATTATTTTTTGTTTATATTTATACTTATATATTATAATAATTATATATATATATATAATTAGATTTTCTAGATCTTTGGATAATATCCAAAAAGCTAGGTTTTAAATAAAAACTATATTGATATCTAGTAGATCTAGATGTCATTATTGATTTTTGTACTTAGGGGTGATTGATATGAGGCTTTAAACACTTAACATATTTTTAAAGTTTTTAATTGTTTGCTTTAAAAAAATTTAGTTTAAAATTTCAAAATGTCAAAAGGAGCTTTCAACACTTTAAAAATAATCTTACATAAAATTTAGTGGAGTTTCTCATGATTTTTATTTATATTTATTTTATTTATATTTAACCAAAACTTTAGTTTTATTTTTCCCATACTAATAAAAAATAAGAAACCAAAAGTCACATACCTTGACATCCAGAAATCTCTCTTTTTCGATTTGTTCTTGCACCTTTTTTATTTTGGATGATAAATTCTCACCATCTTCAAAGTTTTCCTAAATTAAATTAAAAAATAAAATAAAACCCATTCAAATCACCAAAATTATGCAAAATAAAAAGAAAATAAAAGAAAAAATTTATCATCTATATATACAACACACACCAAAGAAAAATAATAAAATTTTGTCGGCTCCCACTTCTTAGAAATCTATGTCGGAGAAATTAAAAGGACAAATAACATAAAATTATTACAAAAAATAGAACCTAGAATGTTACTGGACTTAATTATATCAGTAATCATCTTAAAAATATATAAAAATTAAAACCAATATATACATGATTTTTTAAACCATTTAGTTTTGGATCTATTTTGTGTATATAATCACTCAATATATAAATCAATAATAAAAAACTAAAGCAAATATTAACTAGTATATTTACCTCCTCCATTGCACCCCTATCTCTTCTTCTTCCACTCATATCTGATTTTACTGAGAAGATAATGCATATAGTTTAAATAAGAGCTCCAAAATAAAATAAAAATAAGAAAAAAAACTTAACAAGGAAATTTAGGATTTGGAATATAAAATGTCGACAAAATATGCTTTAAATGGAAAATAATATGAAAATTAATTTGAAAATTAAATTTTTCAATATATGATACTATATGGGAAAATTGGGTAAAAGATATTTTCTAAATTTTTCCAATTATACTTTTTAAAGAAATATGGTATTATAAAATTTTTTAAAATTCTTATCTTAACATTTATATCGAAAACATAAACTCTTATTCAAAATGAGTGTTTGAATTACTTAACACTTAAGTTATACAACTAAATTAAACAAAACATTATCAGAAAAAGTAAAAATAAAATGTTACAATTCTTATTATTAGAAAAGAAAAAAAATGAGCAAAACTTCATTTTTTTGCATCTTCATTTTTTCAGATACATATCATTTCAAATTATTACGGATAAAGATGTTTACAGCACTAAAGAAAAATCAAAATTGAATATAATATAAATAATTTTTTGTTCCTAATAATTCGAGTTTAGAATAAAAAATTCTGATTCTATAGGTAAATTTTTTTCTGAATAATTAGAGAAATCGGATGATTATTAATCATTAGCATATGAAAATAAACTTGACACCTTGTCAACTGCATTACAAAAAAATTAATTAGGAATAACTGTTAAAAAATTAATTATGTTAATTAGAAAAGAGTAATTCTCTCTAACACTATCAAATTTAGTATATAGTGTTTAAGTTTAGTATTTATTGTTTAAGATTTATATAATTTTTCTAAAATAAAATTTAATTTTTAATTTTATTAAATTATTAAATGGTAATTTTGTTTTAAATCAATTTTAATGGTATTTATGGAATATAAAGTAAGTTTAGTGCTAAGTCTTCAAGATAATTGCTCATTAGAAAATGACTTTTATTCTGAAAATAATTTTAAAATGACTGTTATTATGAAAATAATTTTAAATTTAAAATGCCCTCTTCTTACCTCGAGAAGATACGCATTAAAGATACCGGTTTGCTAAATTGGTTCAATTCAATCCTGGTTTAAACATATAATTCCTCATAAAAATTCAATACCGGAGTAAAATGTGTTGATTAGAATTTGGTACGTATCGGTTTGGTTATGTGATCCATGAAAGTTCTTCCTCATCATATAAATTAGCATTTCTTCTTTCGATTTGGATCAGAAAGAAATAAAGTTTTCCCGAGAAAATTACAATAATAATAATAATCTCTGCTTCTTCAATCGATATTTGACTTTTTTTTGAATCGTTTAGGTTTAGATCATCAATGGCGACCACCGCTTCATCGTCTCCTCCTCCACCACCTTCAGACTCTTCAAGCGAAACGTATCACGAAACGATTCAGCACGATTTACCAAAAGAAACTAAAACCGAAGAGATCATGTACAAGACGAAATCGATTCAGTTCCTTGGACGAACTACTCCTATCATTCTCCAAAACCAAAATGGACCTTGTCCTCTATTAGCTATTTGTATAGCTCTAATTTTCTCAAAATTTGTTCAATCTTAGGGTTAGTATAGTCGAAGAGGTGTTATGATCATTGATGATTTTCTAAAAATTAATTAAAGAATCTGTGTTAGGTTTTGATAGTTCCGTACAATGTAATCATTGATTTGAATGCTTAGTTTAATGATCATTAGATATATTTGGTAGCTTCTAAGTGTGATAATTTATACTAAATAGTGATCTACTGATAGATAGTATTATCTGTATGTGTCTTCAAATTATATGTTGTTTGCTTCATAATATATAAGAGCATTTCACATTTGAGTTCTTGATTTTTGGATGTAACAGGTAATGTTCTTCTCTTGAGAAACAATTTGAATCTGAATCCTGATTGTTACGAAGTTTCTCAAGAGAGATTGTTGTCTCTTGTGGTTGACAGACTAATTGATTCCAATAGTAAAGTCAATGTAATAATCTGGATTCTTTCTTTATACTCGTTCGTTATATTATCTTATGACTTGAATCTTCAGTAGATAAAACTTGTTTTGTTTGTTTCTTAATGGTAGAACAAAGAAGAAGGATATATTGAGAATCAACAACAGAATATTGCTGATGCAATTGATCTTCTTCCGCGGCTTACAACTGGAGTTGATGTGAATATTAGATTCAGAAGGTTTATACTTTGTGATTTGTTTATGCTTTTAACATTGTTGAATATTCTTATTGTAACTATGATTCGTTTACCTGGTTGCAGGATTGATGATTTTGAGTTTACACCTGAGTGTGCGATATTTGATTTACTTGACATTCCTCTATATCATGGATGGATAGTTGATCCCCAGGTATGTACATCATTTTGTTTCATACTTTGTTTGAATTGCTCCGTCGACATGNTTTTAAATTGAAAAAATTAATTATTGCTAAAGATTCTTTTTATTTGTTAATTAAAAAAGCCCTAAATGTTTTTTTTATTATAACCATTGATGATGATGAAGAGAAAAATGATTATAATTATGAGTATCTTGATAATGTATTTTAAATTATCAATTATTTTAAAACTATTATATTTATTTCTATTTTTTGTTTTCATAATGTGGATTTAATTGTTTAGTTTTTTTTGTTTTGATGTTCTTGACACAAAATTTAGAAATTTATTAGTTTTTATTTTTTCTTATAACTTATCTCATGCATATTTGTCCTTTAACCTTATATATTTATATAATATATAATGTTTTTCTATTTATTTTTGACCTTATATATCTAAATGGTTCAATAATACTTTTATATTTGAAATTATTTTCTAATGTGCCTCGTGTCCATGTAGCGATGCGCTATATGCGCTATAGCCCATAGCGCATAGCTCAAACATTTGTGCTATGATGCGCTTTGCGCTATTTAAAACTCAGTCGACATGTAAAAGTTTACACTTCTTGTGTGTGGATGTTTCGGATATGTGGTCATCTTCTCTTCAATCTTCATATCCTTCTTGAGATACGAAACATAGGCTGCTTTGTACTTCATATACATTGTTTGGCTTGTGTTATGACCCAAAAGGATTTAGACGAAATTTCTCTTTTAACCCAAGTCACTCTTAGATAGTTAGGTTAAGGAACCCTAAGAGACTCTTATATAGACCAAGATGCAATCAATTATAAATATTAGCCGAAAAGGAAAAACACCAAAACCTTAATTTTAATGTAAAAAGGAAACACCCAAATCTACCATATGAGCTTGTTATGGATAAAAACAATGGTCTAAAGCTCTTCTTTTAAGATGGTGTCTTTATCAATCCTCGATCTGTGGTTAAAAAATTGATTGAATTGCTTTCTGTGTGCTTTATCCAGGATATTGAAGCAGCTAATGCAATTGGAAGCAAGTCGTATAATGCTCTAATGGGTGAGCTTGTTGCATTGGAGACACAGAATGTAGATGCTAGAGATGATAAAAATCTCGGAGAAGATTCTGTTGATTTTGCTGCGGCAACCACTGCAGTTCTAGGTGTTCCTTCACCATGTCTTTCAAAAACAAGATCTTTTGATGATTCTCCACCTGCGGCTGCAGAGCTTCGTAAAATGAGAAAGGGTGATCTTGAAGAAGAAACAGAGTTGTTGCAAGCCTTGAAATTATCAGTAGGGCAAGGGAATGATCCAACACTGAACACTTATGCAGACTCAACCAATGAAGACTCTGCATTCACATTCTCAGATGCAAGCCCAACTAGCACCCACAATACTCATATCAGTCAGCTAGAACAGTTCCAAACTAACGATGATAAAACATCAGAAAACAATGGGAATATAATCAAAGCTGGGGAATTGCTAACATCGATTACAATTAAAAGCGAGGATCATGACCATGATCAATTGTCTTCCAAGGAAACTGGAGACGAAACAGGTTGTAGTGTCGAAAATGCGAGTAGCAACACAAAGGCCATTGTCGATGTCACTTCTTCAGAGGCACTCTCTGTTGGTGAAGCTAATCTCGAGCCAACCAAAATTGGAAGCAGTTCTGACACTCTACTCAAGCCATATGAAGATATAAGTCTTACTCAGATGCCAACTGCATCTCATCACAACGATGAACCCAATGCTTTTACATCGCCCGTATCTTCAGATGAACCTATGTATGAAGGTGAGGAATGTGTAAACACAGTGGCTCCAGTTTGTGAAGATAAAGAACCCGTTTATGAAGGTGAGTCACTTCTTGGTAAAAAAGCTGACAACAATGTTAATGATTGTTCTTCAGAAGAGAAGGTTACTCCTACACATGGGCTCACTGCAGAAGAAGGTAAAATCAAAACATTTCTTTACTATAGTGTTCACAAGTTGACATATATTATTGCGATACTAACTCATTGTTATTGAGATTCGTCAGGTGAACTAATCAAGAACTTTATGAAGAACAGTGCTAGTCAATTAACATTTTGCGGGTGCGTCAATGTGATTTTATATTTGGGAAAAGTTATATTATCTAACATTTACTATTGATTATATTTTACAGACTCTTTCTATTACAAGAAGGCCTTAAAGAACGTGAACTCTGTGTTTTCTTCCGAAACAACCACTTCTGCACCATGTTCAAGGTTAGTTTAAAATTGTATATATATCAATCTTGTCGATTATAACAAGTAAATTCAATAATATGATTTTTTCAGTATGAAGGTGAACTTTATCTTTTAGCTACAGATCAAGGTTACTTGAACCAACCTGATTTGGTTTGGGAAAAGTTAAACGAGGTAATACTACTACTAACTTTGAATGCAATGGCTTGTTGTTATGAGTTGTGACAACTGTTAACATGCAATATGGTTTCAGGTTAATGGAGACACAGCATTCATGACAGCTACTTTCAAAGACTTCAAGATTGATAGTGACACAGCTGGCACAAGTAGTGGTACATGGGACGAACGTAACGCTGTCACAAACACTGCTGTATGTGTTCTCCTCATTACATAATCAATCTCTTTAATAAATATTTTAATAAATATTTTTATTTGGTTCTCTTACTCACAGGATTATATTGCTAGTATGAATAATGTGACGGACACAGGCATGGAGATGAAGTAAGTATTTTTGTTTAATAAATCTTGTGTTAATTTTATATTCTTTTAAAACAGGTTTATGATTGTTTTGATTTTCTACTATGTAGTTCGGATCTACAACTTGCAATAGCTTTGCAACAACAAGAGTTTGAAGAGCAGAGCCCACGCAGTAACATAACTCCAACTCCACAACCAACGAGTGTTGGTGCATCGCGATTGGTCACTGGTCCACAGGTATTTTAAATCCCTTTTACTCATTTAACACTATAATTAGATATGGAACAACAAAATCTGTGTTATAGAAAAGCCTGAAATTAGCACAAATGAAAACAATAATTTAAAAAGGTAAACTTACGGTCGATAAAATTCAATCAGTCTCAGATAAATATTGAGAAAAAATAAATAAAAATTTTTAAATTGAGAAAAAATAAAAATTTATTTAAATTTGAATAAACTTTTATTAAATTTGGACGAATATATAACTAAAAACTTTAAGATAGATTAGGTATTTATATATTTAATTAGATTTTGGAATTTACCCGACGGGTTCGGATATGGAAATATTGAAATTATAAAAAATATTTAAATTTAATGAACGTACATAAACAGACAGGATAACAACGGATCTATTTCATTTTGATTTTTCTTAGTTAATTATCACATCTCAATAGTCACAAAATAATGAGTTCAAATCTCATTTCACCTTCTTAAAACTTACTATATAAACTTTGCACATAACCATTCACCAAAAGGAATATTTAGATAACTACATATGTCTTCCTTTCCTTCTTAATTTAAGTTCACACAAAAACTAATCCCATAGAGTTTGATAAAATAGATCCTAAACAAAAAGAGTCATATCATATCCATCATAAACCCGATTAACCTATCCATCTAAAAGCTTCTTCTTAGTTGGCTTCGGAAATCAAAGAAGCAATTTCACTCAAAACATTCATCTTCTCCTTTAGCAATTCAAACTCCTTAGCCTCAACCAACTTCAACTTCTCTTCAACTCTTTTCTTCATCTCCATTGATAACTTACTCCACTTCTCCTTCATAAACTCTTCACTCATACCGAAACTCATAACAAACTTCACAAGAACATATTTTTCAAACCAATCGGATGACTTTGAACCACCTCCATGATTCATCACTTCCTTATCTTCTACCATTGACTCCACATTCTTCGATTTCTCATTAAGCTTAATAGATTCACCAACCACCATATCATTAGAACCCAACATGTCTTTAGCTTCATTTACCTTTGACTTCATCTTCCTAGATTTCTTCTCATTTACCTTGGAAGTAGAAGCTAAAACTTGTTTATCTTCATTAATCTTTGATTTCAAAGGAGATTTGAGTCCCAAATCATTAGATACCCAAAGAAGCTTAGCTAATTCAAAACATTTCATATCATGGGGTTTAGTAAAAACTTTCTTATCATCATTACCTAAATACTTCTTCTTCAATCCTC
>KE159124.1:64035-114692 GCA_000411055.1 Leavenworthia alabamica | reverse complement strand
TTCCTTTCTCTCCCTCAAACCCCACCGACACTCTGTCTGAAATTGTTTCTTTTAATTTAACCCAATTATTTAACTTTATTTAATTAGGGACCATTTCTTCGTTCAAATTCAACAAGGCATGTCCCGGTGACTGTAATTTCTATTACTTTATTTATCGCTGTTTCTGCAAGATTCAATTTCTCAAAACGTTACCAATGACTTATAGTTTATTTCCTGTGAACATTTATTTACTGAAACTAGGAGCACAGGGGACTAATCCCTGCACTTAACCACTAGCCCAAAGCAAGCGATGGTATTTTCTTAAAATATTTACGTTATTATTCTAAGTATCCACCCATAAGAATCTCATGGAAATATACGTGAAAGGAAGCTTTTACTATGGTTTTGGTTTTAGGTTAATTGGTATTTTGACTATTTTCATAATAAGAAAATGAAATAGTTAAACTTTAAAAGCACGTGGTTTTGTTTTAAAGACGGATAATAGAGATTTGAAAATGAGGCAACACATGTGCCCTTTAACCTACGAACCATCGACACATAAAATCGGACATTATGTACCTTCATTTACAATTATGGTTTCGAATAAAATTCGATTTCAAAAGTTTCGTTTGTATTGTGCTCATTTTACGAAACGCAAACTCAAACTTGGCGTTTTCTAGCTTAAGTTCGCAATGATCTACTCGTTTCCTTTTTAATATTCTCTTCTGTACTCCTAACAAAACATATGGAAATAAAAGTGGGCCATAAAGTTAAGACATTCACATGCATATTTTTTTTTTAAACGCGATTCGTTTTTTCTACATTCACTCATATTTTCAAACGCAAACGCAGTTATATACCGCCTTCTAAACTAGCAAAGTTACAATAATTCAATCTCCTACACTTTATTATGTGAGAATTGACTAAATAGCCAACTTATTAAAAATATTAAATTGATAAAATGACATTTTTTTGGAAAATGTTAAAATTTAGACTATTTTGGGTCACTTCAGATTACTTTTTTATTATTTACTTCCATACCCCGAAACAAAACCCATGAAAACAATGAGGAGCAAAATCAAAATGTTTTCTGGTTTATGATATATCAATCGATGTACATAAAAAAAATCACCTGTATATATATATGTATTTATGTACCGGTATATTAAGTAAACCGAGTGGTTAAGAATCTAACGCAAACGGCGTTTGAAGAAGATCGTACGGAGACCAAAGCGCGTCTAACGGACAAGGCCGACCAGCGTCGAGTCTTGCCCATGGCTTACCTTTCCCACTCCAATGCAACAGACTCACCGGACCAGGATGCAAATTTCGGCATAGTCCTCTGAAATTATCACCTCCTAGACCGTGTTGGTTCCACCGATGATTAACCGGTTTAATCAAACCGGCGAAAACCAGTAAAAATGGTGGTAACGAACCAAGCTCATAAATCCTCATTCGTTTTTGCATCGCCATCCACTCTTCAATGCGTGCAGTGTACGCGCCTTTCCGCCACCGCGAAAGATCGATGACCATGACACCGGTGTTGAAGTAGCAAGCCTTTCGATCAGCGAAGGTTAAGGATAGAGTCGGATTTGACCAGAAGTTGGAAGTGAAGTAGGAGGTGAAATTANAGATCTGTGGCGGCAAGTTTGGCGATGTCATCAACGAGGATTAGATCGGAGTCTAGGTACACAACGCGGCGGACACACGGCGGAAGGAGATCAGCGAGGTAACTCCGAGCGTAGTTCAACGGACAGTCTAAGGCAGAGCGGATTGAGGAGGAGATTAGGCTGGAGACGGAGGAGACATTGAAGACGTAGACTGTGAACTCAAGATAAGGAAATGAGGTGGAGATGGTATCGCGTAACGACGACGCGTCAGCGGAAGCAGAGGCGACGAAGTGGAATACGATGTTTTCAGGACAAGAGGAGTGTTGGAGAACGGAAAGTACAGCGGCGATTGAGCCGCGAATATAGGCAGCGTCAAGTGTCATAGCCACATGGACAGCTCGACGGGAGCAAAAGATTGTTTTAGCCGCCACGTCATTATCATCGGAATCAATTAAGGGACAATCAGCGGAATTGTAAAACTGTGGGGCTTCTTTGAATTTTTGAATAATTGGAGAGGAAGAAATGGGATTATGAAGAATGATGAAAAGCGAGAAGAGAATGAGAAGAAGAGGTTGGGACATGGTTACCTCTGATTCTATTGGAAGGTTTTTCTTAACTAAGAAGAAGATGAGAAGAGTTGTCTCTCAGACTTTTTATCATGTGTGTCTGTGTAATAGAGAAAAGGTTTTGCTTAGATTTTGGGTTTCTCTTACAAAGATTTATTTATAAATTGATTAGATCCCAAGCACTTTTCATCATTTTTTTTTCTTGAACATGATTAATTATTTACTGATTATTCGAAATTTTGGACTTCAATTTTTATTTATTGACTAAAGAAAATATGGGAATTTATAACATCCACATGTTGAACGAAAATAATTGTAGATCCATGTTATAAGCTATAATGTATATTAATTGCTGACTAAGCTATTTATTTAGTCTTTGAATATTTCGTTTATTGATTTTTCTGAAGACATGGCAATTGATAAATGAGATTGATAAGTACTTATCAAAAACAAAATCAAACACGTATTATCCTCGTATGTGTCTGTATACAATACAACCAAATAGTTTTTTGGAATTCGAATTTTTCAAATTGTTATATCTGGAGGAACCATATAGACTATGTGGCTAATATTTAAGTGTTTTTTTGTAAAATTATTAAAACGGTTTATAAATTCAAACCAATAATTCATTGTTTATATATGTGCAGAAGAATAGAGGGACGATTATAGATTTTAAAAAGCTATGAAATAAATATTTTGAGAATAAGATAAGGAGGTATACAACAACAATAAAATGTAATATGAATTATATACATGACTTAGTCAATAATTCTTATTGTTGAGATGTTATTTTTAGCTTAAAACTTTATAGTAAATCTATTTGTTTTTGTTATAAGCATTTTTTGTTTTTCTTTGAAGTTTCTATTATGGTCCTTTGTCACTTTCCATGACTACGAATTTTGTAGGTGGAATGAAATAATAATAATATTAAAATTTGGATCCATTTTAAAATTCTATTAGAAAGCTAATTTGTATTTTACATATTGCTGTCAGGCTCTTTTATTTTGGCTGGCTTATTGGTTTTAGTCTTTTATTTCTCAATGATTGAGTTTTTTATTTTTATTTTTATTTAGTTATTGTAATAAACATTAATTTTGGATAATGGGTAATGGGCAATGGGCACATTGTGAAGTGGGTTTCCCTTTTTCTTTACCTTATGAATTTCAAATTTCTAATAATTGTATTAAACATTGTTTGAAAATAAAACTAGACAACTAATTAAATCATATTTATCATATAAGCTGAAAACGTTTTATTTAAATCTTTGGTCTTTTCCGACAAAAAGTGAGCACATAAGTTAGTTTTGTTACTACTGACCCTTGTTCTAAAAATCAGTTGTTTAGGCGCTAGGTGAGGGCATGCCGCTTCGATTTTTTCTAATCTATCCGATTAATTGTTTTACCAATTTATTATCGATTAATCTCCGTCTACCCGATTAATTTCCGCATAGCCGATTTATTTTTTGATTTTTTTAAAAAAAATTTTATAAAATTTTTTTTTACAAAATTTAATAAAAATATGTCATAATTACAAAAATAATCACTAAAAATCTATTTATTTTTAGTTGTATGTTTTTGTTTATGTTAGGTATCATTTATAATGTTAGAATAATATTATCTTTTACGAATTGGAACTATAAAATTATTTATAATAACATATTTATGAAATTTAATTCATAATATATTAAAGTTATATATCTAGTTAGAATATATAAAATTAAAAACTTAAATATAATAAAAAAAAATTCAAAAAATTAATCCCGATTAATTCTTTTTTTTTGTTAGGTGCTATTCCTACCCCGAAAACCTGAATAGCGAATTTTAAAACATGGCTACTGACCAGTAATAGTAATTATGTTGAAAAATCAATATAAATACAATAAAAAATTCTCCAAATAATTAAAAGGGTTATAAAACACTTATCAAAAGATAAAAGTAAAAAAGCAAGACGCGTGGGCCAAACATGAAATGGAATAATATCTCAAATCCTTACTGGCTGACTTTTCTTTCATCAACCAAATGTGAAATCGCTCATGCTTTTGATTTCGAGTTTAGACATGTCTCTTTTTTTTCTTTTTCTTTATTACACCTTTTTAAGTTCATTTTATTTGAAATTATTTCCTTACATTATGTAAACAACAACCACGATTAAGACAACTCATCTCAATGCACCATCAAAAAATATTCTCCTCCATAAATAATTTATTTTGTATTATTTGATCCATATATATATATATACGAAAATGATTCGAAGTAGTGTTATATATCATCGACATGGTTAAACCCAATTATTGTGGTCGTAAATAAACAAAACAATACGTAGCAAAAAAAAGAGATTAAAGAATCACAATCCATGACCAAATTTACATTAATTGGTATTTTTGGTATAAAGTAATTAATTGAGCGTCTTGATTTATGATATTTATTTCAATAGTTACAGATCAAGTCCTTATACTTACACAATGTTTTCATATAGTTAAGTATTAATTATTAATCGAGTAAAATTTAGAAAAGCAAATTGATCTGTTAGGCCATCGTTTTTGCTTCAAAACCCATTCACTTATATCCTAAGGTTATGATTCTATCAGAACAAACATAGCTTATATTGTGGTTTCAACGTTTTTATTTTTTGTAATTTCATTATATAATAAATACTCGAGTGAATGGAGATTTAAACGTTAGATTCAAATGTTTCAAATTAACTACGGTTTTAAACAGATGTTACTATAGAAATAATATCATAAGGTATTAGTATTAATTAACACTAATATATACATAACAAATATAAATCATAGTAATTCAGGTTATGTGATCAATAAATGCAAATGGCATCACATGGGACATTAAATAAAACGTAGAAACGATTTTAATTAAAAATATGTATGGGTTTTATTTAATCGTAAACCTTCATGTTATGTGATCAAATAAGGCATATACATTATATATATGTGACATTAAAAGAAAACATGGAAACGAACGTAATAATAAATAAGCATGTGTCATATGTGTATGAAGCAAAGGCATTTAACTAACATGTTCATGTGTGTCTGAAATTTAGAAAAAAAATATCTGATTAGGAACAAATGAAGTGGATGGAGATTGGTCATGTGTGTGAACTCTATGACTAAAAATTTAATTATAATACGATAGGTCTGATCAACTTAAAGGTAGATTTCAAATAAGCATTTATTGAATCCACGTTCACTTCCATGAGTCCAAAATCCATAGTTTGGTCTTCTTTTGACTAGTTTACTTCATACTAATCAATATCCAACTGTTAATTTGGATATGTATTGGGAAAAATGTAAACATTTTTCAATTTGTCAAATAATTGTTTTTGTTTTCCCAATATAATCATGCCGGACAGTTCTACTGGTAGCTTAGGTAGCTACCGCTACTACAACTTACAAGTAATAGGGAGCATCTTATGTCTTGTCTTCTATAGCTACTAACACTAGAGAATGTCTAGTTGCTGCAAAATCTAAAGCCAAAATTGGAAATAAGACAGTAAACTTAATGATAATCTCTTTAACGAACAAACAAGCATCGTGTAGACACTGAGACGATAATGTTAGCTTGAGCCATCACTAGATTCATTGTTGCCTAATTAAAGAGACCTTTCAATGCAATAAGAGGCTCCCAAAGCATGTATGCAGAAGAAGCCAGCGAACCCCATGAAAAGAAATGAAGATCGTTTCAAAACTATGAGAATAGACTAAACAACATAAGTATTGAATGAGACTCACAAGCCAAATCCAAAGCATATTAATATATGAACAATATGTTAAGAAGAAGCAGACTACAAGCCAAATCACCACATGGTTTGCCTCTGGTAGCTAATTACGAGCTCAATAAGTAGGAGACCACAACGATCATGAAAACAAAGAAAAGTATCTTCAAATGATTATCTTGTTGTCCTTGTCGTCCAGTGTGGCGATGATAACTATGCATATGTGTGTGTCCTCCATGGAACGGGTTTGATAACCCATGAGGGAAACTGCCAGAAGCAGCAGCTCCATACATGGCTGCATCAGGAAATCCATGGAAATGGAGGTTGAATAACGAAGGAATCAAACCCCCAAACGCTGCAGACAATGTAACATTTCCAAACCGCGCACTAGCCATTGGAGCAGCAGCAAAATCTCCCATGAACCCTCCAAATCCATGATGACCAAAAGCATGGCTTGGATCAGGAGGTTGTGCTGTTTCAGGTCTCTGACCAGTTGGACGGTTAGGCACTTGGAGTCCAGGAATGGACTTTGAGCGAGGGTCAGCAGAAGATTTACCTCTACCATACAAAGGAACCAATCTATCTTCTTCGATGACGGCTTTGCAAACAGGACATTCCTTAAGTTGAGAATGAAGATGGAGCCATTTGTATAAGCAAGGCCAACAGAACAAGTGACCACAAAGAGTGACAATAGGATCTTGAGCTAAGTCTAAGCAGATGTTACATTCAAAGTTACTTGAATCATTGCTGTTGTCGCTAGAACAAGAAGGTATATCAGACATGATTCATCCAGAAAAAATCTCTGATCTTAATTCCTACAAAGGATTTATGAATTAACTGAGATAAATACATACATGATTTATATTAACTAATCAAATCTCATAACAGAAATTAATAAATCAGTTTGATTCGAAAAATTCAATAACCATTAGTGGATCATTAAACTTTAATATTAAAAACAATCCCAGAAAATAAGTGAGACTCCAAACAACCAAAACAGAATCATAAACCTTCAGATCTCTCCGTTAAACTACAATCACCGATCATCTATTCCGGCGATTACATAATCAAATTCATTCGATATCGCAACAAATCATTAACACAAATCGAGAGTCAAAGAGGTAAACAAAACAAGCAAACTTAATCAGAAATAAAAAGAGTATGAACAGTACAGAAATAAAGTAATGATCGGAACATATACATATACCGATTTAAAGAGTTCGATTGCCCAGTGAAGGGATCGACGAACGATCGCAATCTGCAATGAACACCGTTCGCTTAAGAGCTAAGATTGGCAGTATCAACGAAGAAAGATCTTTCAAAAATAATATTTAATATTTGACCTATTTTTTAATTCATTTTTCAATGGTTGGTTCTATTTACCCTCAAATTTGACGTGTATTGGTCCCCACATCCACGTTGGAATATGTGTGCACGTGACACCGAACTAGTAACTGTTATAAGTCAACTATATCATATTGACCGTTGGATTCGTAGATTACTAGTTATCTTTAAATCTAATGGATGTAGATTAATACTCTCTCCAACCAGAGCTGTAATTGGACCTCTGGATCTGGAATACGATCCATCTTGCGTATCAAGCAAATGCAAAAATTAGACATTGACACAAATAAAACTATTCTCAGACACCATTAAGACATAACAAACAACATCCATAATTTCAGACCAAATGGAGAACATGAACTACACTAGTAGCTTCATGAAATGTAAAAGAAAATGATCAAACAAAGGATGAACAATACCTCAAATCAAGCCAGACTCATCAACCATGGAATCCTCTTCCATAACATCACTTGCTTTGATGTTAAAAGATTCAAACTTAGGCAAATGGTTATCTACACCACTACGATCAACCAAAATCTCATCATTAGGATTCAAACTAACCCGATTGATTTTTCTGTGCATCTCTAACGATGTAAAAGCTTTAATCCATGGGCCATTTTTACAGGCCCATCATATTTGAAAGTTGAAACCCTTAATGGATCATTAAACTTTTATATTAAAAGAAATCCCAGAAAGTAAGTGAGCCATAGAGAAATTAGAACAGAACTCTTGGAGACAAATAGAGGGTTGGCTTGACTAAAACGACATCGTTTGAAGAAGCCACCTTTCGAATCAGACAAGAAGCCTGAGACAACAACTTTTAGATTATTGTCTCAGAATAGTACCATCACTTTAGAATTTATTATTCTCCTATGATATGTTTCAGAGAAATTATATAAAATACCAGTACAATAATATCAATCTATCATATAAATATGAACCATCATTGAATTTCTATTCTTTTTTAACAAAGTAATAATAAATAAATAAAGGCAAACGCGTGTAAAATAAATCCAATAAGTGACTACTCGTTGGAAGATCGTTATCTGCTTTGATGGGTCAATGTGTGGGACAAATCCACTATCCCATTTGCCTATTGTGTTCATTGAACTACACAATTTTCACAAAAACCAAGGAAAATAAACATAATCATCATCAAGGGCCCAACAATAATTCACAATAGCTAATATAGTTGGTTGTTATAACATTCAGATAATAATACTCCATATGCTTACAAATCACAACAAATTAACGATACTTCAATCATAGAGGTTAATAATGTTGTGAATACATATTTAAATAAAATGGAGATGATAGTTTTTTTTCATTGTTGCGAGAGACATAAAAAAATATTGGACCAGCCACTTGATTAGGTATGGACAAGTCATCATCTCAAATGCCGGAGTATATGTGCATGTGTTAAAAATATTGGACCAGCCAGCCACTTGATTAGTTCAAATAAAGGAGATGACAAGTGTTCAAAAAAACAGTTGTTTAATGTCGTCTCAACATATAATTGTTGATCTTTCTCCATTCGAATTCTCTTTGGTATTCTAAAATCCATCAAGTTTATGATTTGATTGGTCGTACTAACTTATATTTCTTTCAAGCATTAAATGTGTTATGATAAAGGTTAAGTTAAAGTTTTTAATCTTAACTATCAATCAATCTATTTGACGTGTATTTGCTTTCACAAATAATTTATTAATTTCTTTTTGTATTATTATAAATTTATATTTATATCTTGGTTTATTTGTTAAAATACAAATAAAGTAAAAAAAAAAGGTAGGCAACTAAAGGATAAAATATACAACAATCAAGACAAAAGCTAGAGCACTCATTTGCTTCTATTCATAGACTATAATGAAACTCTATTTCATTTGTATTCATACTATAGTATATACTATGATGATAATTATTTAAAAAAAACATAAATGTTATGAGCGGCTCAAAATAATTTGTATTCTATTAACATGTCCCAAAAACCAAACAGATGGTGTGTTTCGGGTAAGGGGCCCACTTTAATAAAAGGACCCCACATGTCTCACATCTTTTCTCTTTTATAAATTTCGTTCTTACACAGAATTTAGAGAAACACACATGAGTTACTTCCTCATCCCCTTCCTTTAAACTGATTCTTTACGCACAACCACACTGTAAGTTACGTACGCCACATATATTTTCACCATTCATTAAATTTAAGATTACACGTGGCCGATTTCTGACAAATCAGAAGTAAATTACTACTATTTAATATGAACCTAGGCGTACTCCAATATTTTTTATTTTAATAATTGAAGGAAGATTCTTCTTCTATAATAATATCAGACAAGAGTAAAAGCGTATTCTCGTGAGCACTAACTTCTCATTCTTCAGCTGATTCAGAATCCGTGCTTAACAATTTGTAACAACTCGTTTTTACAGGTTTTGGATGTTTTGAGGATTGGGGAAGAAGATGACGTCTGACGGTGCTACGTCGACGTCAGCAGCAGCAGCGATGACCACGAGGAGGAAACCGTCATGGAGAGAGAGGGAAAATAATAGAAGAAGGGAGCGGAGGAGAAGAGCTGTAGCTGCGAAGATATATACGGGTCTTAGAGCTCAAGGTAACTACAATCTTCCCAAACACTGTGACAACAATGAAGTGCTCAAAGCACTTTGTTCTGAAGCTGGTTGGGTTGTTGAAGAAGACGGAACTACTTATCGTAAGGTGAAATCTCCCACTCTTTAGATTTAGATCTGATGTTTTAGCTAAAATGGAATATATTATTAATTCTTCTTTCTGGGTTACTTACTCTTTTTAGATCTCTCCCTTAGTTTTTTTTTTTTTTTGCAGTTTATGTCATATAAACCTTAGTGGAAAGGGTCTTTTGATCTATTACATAACTGGTACTTTTCTAACAAATCGATTGTAACATTGTGGTTTGGTTGTTTGATGAGCATCAGGGACACAAGCCTCCTCTTGGTGACATGGCTGGATCATCTTCTCGAGCTACTCCTTACTCTTCACATAACCAAAGTCCTCTATCATCTACTTTTGATAGCCCAATCCTTTCTTATCAAGTCAGTCCTTCATCTTCTTCATTCCCAAGCCCTTCTCGTGTTGGTGATCCTCACAACATCTCCACAATCTTCCCTTTCCTTAGGAATGGTGGTATTCCTTTATCTCTTCCTCCGCTTAGAATCTCAAACAGTGCACCAGTCACTCCACCAGTCTCATCTCCAACTTCTAAGAACCCTAAACCATTGCCAACTTGGGAATCTTTTACCAAACAATCTATGTCTATTGCTGCTAAACAGTCTGTCACATCTTTTAACTACCCGTTTTATGCTGTATCTGCACCTGCTAGTCCTACTCATCATCGTCAGTTTAATGCCCCAGCTACTATACCTGAATGTGATGAGTCTGACTCTTCCACTGTTGATTCTGGTCACTGGATTAGCTTTCACAAGTTTGCACAACAACAACCATTTTCTGCATCTATGCTGCCAACTTCTCCTACCTTTAACCTCGTCAGGCCCGCACCTCAGCTGTTATCTCCAAACACTACTGCAGCAGCCCAAGAGATTGGTCAAAGCTCGGAGTTTAAATTTGAGAACAGCCAAGTTAAGCCATGGGAAGGGGAGAGGATCCATGATGTGGCTATGGAGGATCTAGAGCTAACACTTGGGAAAGGTAAAGCTCGTTAGCCGAGATGTTGAAAGGAAGGATTGGAGTCATAGTCTGTTGTTCAATTCATGGTTTTGGTTCTTGTACTAGAATTGATATTCATTGTTCTAGTGAGTTTGTTTCACAACGAGTTATTTGTAGATAGAATGTTTAAGTTGATATATTTCTATTATCATTCCTTGTTGGTCTTATAAAACATTACAGCTGTTACATTATATTAAGTGGCTTGAACTGCAACTTTTATATCGTCCATGACAGTGAAACAGAGAGAACGAAAAATCTTAAACAGAGCTTAAGAGAAAGAGAGTGAGAGAGAGCAATGTCAAAGATCAAGGGTTCATTGAAACTAGAAAAATGTAACAAGATCCTCGTGTAGAAAAAAGCTTGAGATTTTAGGCATAAGATACACAAAACTCATAATACAAAAAAAGAAACAGAGAGCATCAAGAACTAAAACATGGAGAAATCAAGAAAAAATAGATCAAAGACACAAATGTTCCTTTTTAGCCTACTTGTTCCTTTTCAAGTGAATCATTCAGAACCATCTGGGAAGCTATCAAGAGCGTTTTGCTTACCGTTTACATAGAATTCAACCACAGCTTGCATTCTATTGAGCTTATCTGGATGGTAATTCACATGAACAATCACCGGTTTCACTTTTTTCTTCAGTTCTTGATTCTTTCTTACAGTCTTGAAAAGGACCTTACTGTTCATAAACTCATACATATCCATGACTCTCTTTGATGCATGGAGCCCAGTGTACTCAGGATGTGAAGGATAAAACAGTTCTTCGTTAAAAGCCGCTTGGTCCCACACTTTTTCCTTAGCCAGTCTATCTGCTACGCGATCTAGCAGCTCAATTGATGGAATTGTAGGTCTTAGATAGAAAAATCCGGAATTGAAAACCCATATCCTCATCGTGTGAGCATACCGAGCCCATCCCATGGAGGGATCATCAAACACATCGTTAAATCCATAAGCCGTGTGATTGCTATGGCCATCACTCATTGACTCAACATCAGAGTCTCTGTATAGATGACTAAATGGGTTCTGCAAGAAGACAATGTCAACATCCGAGAGAAGAACACCATAACCAAGTTGCAAGAACTCTCTTAATACACGAAATTTCAACCCAGAGACCGCATGGTTACCTCCTGTTTTCCCAACAGTGTCCACATCCTTATCTGGATCTCTCTTGTAATACACAACATCATTTGATTTACAAAAATTCTCAATGTAATCGTCCAAAGCAACAACCAAGTAGTTTGTTATACCAACTCTTTTTATACTAGCAATCTGAACCTCTAACATTGCTTTCACATTAGCGTTTGCAAGAGCCACAATCACCTCTTTATCAACAGCAACATCCTTAAGAATCGTTGCCAATCTAGGGTTTACAGATTCATCAGAAAGAATAGTTGGATTAGTTCTTAGACTCTTGACAGTTCCAAAAGGACCAGCCTTGATCTGTGATCCCAAAGCTAAAACCTGTTTTCGTGCATTGTCTGATCCTTGCTCAGCCAACCGTACCTTTTGTGTTAGCTCTCTGACCTGTTTCTGTAACTCAGCATTCTTCTCTGAGAGAGATGCAAAGTCTGATTTCAGCATTTTGATTCGTTCAGATGATTCACAAGCTGATGATCCAACCTAAAACAAAAAAAAAAAGATGAAATTTCACCAAGTAAACTATAAACTTTCAAACCTCCGTAATCTCCATAAACAACTCAAAACCTAATCAAGCAAATCAGTTTAAAGAATAGAGTTCAACTAATCTCCAACAAACAAATCACCAAGAAGAATTCTCATGTTTTTAGACACATTACAACTCAAACACTTATAATGACTGGAGACTTGAGCACAGAGAATTCTGAATTCAGGTTAATCAAATCTATGTAACTTAATCACAGAACTAAAAAAAAGATTAGAGCTTTATAGATTTATGTACCTTTCTGCTTGATATCGAAAGCTGTTCGTTTACTTTGAGCGACGAGTTAGAGTTGAAAAACCCGTTAGGGAACATAAAGGCGCAAACGCAACCGATAAGGATACCGATGAGAATGGCGATCACAATTCGAGATCCACGGAGCTGTTGGTTTCTATCTCTACGACCACCCGCCATGGCCGTTGACTTAGCGAAATCAAAATAGAAGACCCACAAGCTCTATATGAAAGAAAAAATGACGCCTCCTTTATTTGAATAATGTGATGGATCAGATAAAAACCTTAAAAATGTGATGTGTTCTTCAGTCAGACTCAGATCACCCAGCTTTTGAAGTTGTTAAGAGAAAAAGAGAGCCTCCGATGAAGAATCAAAGCTCATAATTATATTCCTCTACTTCACACGATGTATTCGTTTTGGTATATCTTTAGTTGAAGATGAAGTTTGACCGTTCGATGTGATGACTATTAGATCGTTGATTTATCGGATGATCAACATAATAGATTATAAATCGAGATTAAGTGAAACATTAACATCCACTATTTATCCACTTGCTAGCACCAACCTAGCACGATCACGCATGTTATGCCAAACAAAGTAACAAACAAACATCTTGGATATAATTGAGATTAGTTAGGCTACCAAACTTTGAATCGCATCATTATTACCAACGTATAAGATCCATGTATTCTCTATGTGAAGCAAAGCCCTCGATTTTTCACAACACATTGGTCCAACGCATTGATGTTAGTCGAATACTCGTGGACTAGTAGCTGAAGCTCCAATATGGACATTTGTTTGGGCTTAGACACATTTGGGCCAAACATGTTGGACTATTTAAAGATATCACATAACATTAATATACATCGAAAGTTGTATGTTTTTTCTTCATTATTGTAAGGACTTGTTTGGAGACAGAGACTAGTTTATCCACCGTCTGGATTTATCTACACTATATATAAAAAATAAAAAAATACATAAGTGAACGCGCAAGTAAAAAAGTCAACACGAAGTGGACTTGTTTGTGGCATTGAGCCCATCCCACTTGGCATTAAACTTAAAATCAGTTTAATCCACTCCAAAAAGTCTCACTTTCACATTGATCCGTGTCTCTTTATCAAGAGACCCCGATCATTATCAGAATTTGATTCATAGATCACTTAAAAAAACTATGAAGCTTGAAGAATCGCAAACTCTTTTACCGATAAGAAAACCTGTAAATGGCGGTTGTCTCAATCGCAACCGCAAAAACGCTGGTTATAAGCTTTGGGTTCTAATCGCAGTTCTGCTTTTGGCCTTTTGTTCTATGTTAACCGGGTCAGTCTCTCTCAAAGGAATTGGTCTATTCAATTCTGTTAACGGCGAGTACACCGGCGATGATCTCGACGTCTTGGTACGAATTTAATCTCTCAAATTTTATTGAAATTGTTTACTGAAATTTGAATTTTGAATTTTGGGAAATTGGCAGGAAATTGAGGAGAGGGAGAAAGTGGTGAGACAGATGTGGGATGTGTATGCACGCTCCGGTGNCTTATGAATTTCTGGTCAGTGATTCCACCGCCGTACGAAACGGTGCTGTTTTGGATATAGCTAAGTTGTCTCTTGTTCGTCCTCTTAAGTCTGAATCTACTCTGGCCCAGCCCAATCTCCGTGAAAAGCCCACAAAATTCACATAAGATTTTCTTGTTTTATAGGATTAAATAATGTTAAACACCGAAAATGAAACCATAAAAAAATCGGTGGAAAAAAATGTATAAATAGGTTTCGTTGTATCATTGTTGAGAAATAGCAACTAAAGTATTATGTTTTCCATTATTATTTAATTTTGGATCTCAACTATTTTCGTAAAATAAATAATTCTGGTCAGTGCCGTTGACTTATTTTGATCCTTAGTTGATCCATCGATCTAACCAACCCTATGTCAGCTTCATATATAAGTATATTATATAGTAATATATCCAAAGTTCTTATCAGTCAAAATCTGAATACAAAATAAGGCTACACTCTTCACTCATTTATTTACAGCAAAAAACACACACACCATCAAAGTGTTTGATTTCACATCACACCCAAATACAAAAGGTTAAAAAACACATGAAAATTTCAAGGTAAAAATGCAAAACATATTTTAAACTAGAGAAGCCTTCTCCTGAAGTTTCTGGTAGTTGATTGATAAGTACGAACTAGAAGACCAACACCAATACCAAGACCAACACAGACACCAAGTCCAATCCCAACACCAACCCTTACACCTGCATTGAACCATGTCATCTCTCCATCTAATCCCATCTCATCTTCCCAATACATCTCTCCTTCGTATTCCTCTTTGTAATTTCTGTATTCTCTTGCCTACACACAATATACAATGTTGATACTTACTATACAAAGGTACAGTAATTAACGTGTTGAACACACAACAAAACGTTCAGTGAAGTTACCTGAAGATCAAGCTCAGAGGAGGAAGTGTCTTTCTGAAGCTCATACTCCGGTATTGAATCCAATACCATTCTTCTACTGTGTTTCTTTCTTAAACCAAGTTGTAGAGTCTTGGTTAAAATGATGGGTGTTCCTGAGAAGCAACCAGTGACATAGACCTCAATAGTTGGAAATGAGGACGATAACTCTTGACCATTAATGCTCTTCTCCTTAAAGAATCCAGACCTTGCAGTGATCCAAGCTTCACAATTCATGTTCCATCGATTCTTTGATTCCCCAGTGAAACTATTACTATCAGACATCTCAAGAGTTCCAGACAAGACTAGCTCGTTTTTGTCATAAACCTCAAACTTTACACTACCAGTTAACCTGATATTGTCTGTACTGACATAAGTAGCTTCTTCTGATTTCTTATCAACTCGATCTCTTCTAAGCTGTGAAGAACCTCCTTCAGAGTATATTTCAAATCTAACACCATTTATCTCTAGAACAGTATCTGGATCCAGAGGAATATGATTGATGGTGAGGACTTCAGGAGTAGAATCATCCACAGTGAAATTGCTTATCCTGACATAGAACACTCTTAAATCCAACCAGGGTGATAAGATTCTGGAACTGTGATTGTTATAGTTATGATATGTAGATATCTGAAAGGCTTCACCATTGTTAAGAGACTCACAAGGTTCCTCCATTAACAAGAGCAAGAGAATCAAACAAGTGTTTTAAACAATCCTCACTCCAAAAACTAATGGGAGAAAACACATGTGTATTGCTCAAATCCAATCACAAAACAGAGAGACCTGGTTTTAAGGAACAGAAAAGCCTTATTACAAGGAATACTTTAAACAGAAAAAGAGAATCATTCTGTTCTAAAAAGAGAAGATTCCCACATAGAAGCAATAATACAAACTATAGACTAATATTAAGTTGAATCACACAATTTTGCAAAACGCTAAAAATAATTAAAGAATCAAACTTTTGAAGATACAGAAACGTTAAGATTAGAGCTTTCAAGAAAAGCCCAGATGATAATAAATTAAGTTGAAATTGAAAACAGTGAAGATCCAAAGAGAATGAAACAATAAATAAAAAAAGAGAGGAGAGAACTGACCAAAAGAAGCAATTTTTATCCACAAAAATATACAAAATCCAGTAAACTGAGTCGACTAGTCTCGTAGTGTACAATATTAATCTTCTTGTCAACGTCTCTAAACTTATGGCCAAGGTTATTAGACTTCTCGAACCCACCAAGATCACATCACAGCTTTATTTTTTTCGATCTATTGGGAATGCTGCGCGTGTCCTAGGATTGCGATGGACCAGATTGAGTGAACAAAATCAATTTTGAAAAACTGTTTATAATTAAATTTGATTGTTTTTAAATTATAATATCGGTTTATATGTCTTATTAAGATGTCGGTAAAATTGCGAATAGTCTATTGGTGAATTATGCAAGGGAAAAATAAAATATCTGAAACAGTGATTAGGAATAAAGTGAGGTAGTTGTTGAAGATGATGATGATGTCTTCTGACCTAACCTAAACAATGATCTTATCGTTTAAAGTTTTTTAATCTTTCAGATCTAAAACTGTTCGCTGTTTTATACACACAAAAACGACATGCATGTTAACGGTAATATGAATTTTTGTGAACTATATAAAAATACAACTTTGAGGATTATATATATAATACAGACAGTCACGGCAGTAACAACAGTAAAAGAATCATGGCCGCCACAATGTCTTCTGGGCACATAACATTCCTTCTTTGTCTTGTGCATAAGTCATTCGAATCTCCCAATGCAAGTTTCTTAATATCTCTTCCAATGGTTCTAGTATCTCCACCTTGTCACGCACAACCACCCAACCTCCAGGCCTTGTTAGTCTATCCATCTCCACCACGATCGAAGCTGGTTGCTTACACCTTGCAACAAGAAAACAATTTGGAGATTTCATTGCCAAGGTTTCTCATATGAGAAGCAAATTTGGATTTAAAGATTACTACTACTTTTACCTGTTCTTGAGCCGTGAAAAGAGATGATCAGCATGAAGAAGGTCATAAGATCTTGGATATGTTCCAAATGGTTCACACCAATCATGGTATATACCAAAGAGACCTCTTTCGTATATGAAAGGAAGTGTATCTGGTGAATGAACAGGGACTACATTCATTACCCACACATTCTGCTTCACGAGTGAAGTTGCAAATCTGTTGATTTGTTCATAAGAATTCAAAACAAGAATCATCAAACTAGAACTGTGTTCTAAGAATAGTAATAAAGATCTCTCTTTTGTTTTTCCTACCCGCCATAGATAGCTGTCATGTCCATTACATTCCGGATATGTAACCAGTCGATGCCTAATCCAGTGAGGTAAGATTTGTTTAACATAGCTTTCCAATGATCTGTATCTCCAATGGCTTTCTCTTTGTTTGTTAACCAGTCAGGGTATGTTTCAAGTCTTTTTGGCCATTCTTCAGGCCACTCTGCTCCATGCTGTTCTATAGCAGACGGTATTTCGTGTAAACAGGTTTTCATTGGCACATACCTATCCAAAGATTTGAGCAAATGAAAAAGTTCATCAGAAAGATAAAAAGTTGTGATGTTTAGATCATAACCATTGCTTTACTTACCATGCTGCATCCGGGTTCTCGTTTTCCTTGCAAAGTGGTGGATCTTTCTTCCTTCTTAGTTCATAAATACCATTTGATTCTGGTTTTTGATATATTCTTACTCCCATTTCACTTGCTTCCTCGGTTTTGTGTGCAAGAATATTCCAACAAATCGAAGCTGTCAATGCGGTCATAGCTGCATTTTGATATTTTCACAAATCAATATATGCAAGTAGGATTTTGACATTTTCAGGCTTAGCTCCATCATTTTCCTAATATCCTGGTTTAGTCAGTGAGAGGACATGTGAATATACCTTCAGACTCTTCAATCTTATCATTATTACTTGACAAAATGAAGTATCCATTAGGCCTTAAAATCCTGTTCATCTCCAGAAGAAGTTTACCACCTGAGATTGCTAAACTTTGAAATAAGCTTGACTCGAAAAGCATATTGACTATAATGACATTGTCAAATAAACACTTACCATGAGAATGCCAATGGATTCCACAAGCAGCACAATGAATGGTATCAAAGACTCCACTAGGAAAAGGAAGTCTTCTACTTGCTAAAGAGCTCACTAAAGTAGGAAACCCACGTTCAAGAGCAACCTGTGCTAAGTCGACTAGATCGTCCTTTAAGCCTAGAGATACTGTCAGAACATCTTTATCCAGCAATGCAGCAACAAAGCTTGAGTCTGAGCATCCAATATCCAACACTACACGAACATTCTTTCCCCATTCAATATCTGGTACCATCTATCAAACACCAATCATGTTTTTAGACAGTTCTCTTATAGAACTTGTCTCCAATGAAAAGTCAAGTTCAGAGTGTTGCAAAATGATACTCACCTCTTGTATGAATTCAAGGTATTGAAGAACATTCCCGTTGAACGCGGTATGGTTCTGTGGAAAAGTTAGGTACTCACCGCTCTCATTCACCCAGTTATGTTTCTTAATGTATGCAGACAACTTTGGATGTGCCACGTTCTTATACAATATCTGACGTTAACAAAAAGAAAGGCATTAGATCGAAACTAACTTAAACCAAATAAAAACGAAGTCATAGAAGCCCAACAATTTTAAACCTTAGATTTGCTCCCAGGCCATGAAACAGGAGGATCATAACCATCATGTGGTAGAGGGACAAGACACATAATTGGCTTCTTAGGACAACTCCTCTCTCTATGTCTATAACTCTGAAGCCTTCCTATTAACCCATCATTATCAATACATGGCATGTAATTGTGCTTGCTCCTAGTATTACACAATCTCCAGCTATACTCAGCTTTAGGATCAAACACCGGACCTTTTCTCTTCCTCTTTTTATCTATCTCGTTTACGGTTACTTCCTCATTCTTTTCTTCCATTTCTTCATCAACAGACACACTTGAATCCTCCCCATTCCCATCTCCATTACCATCAGGTTCTCCTTCATTGCCATCTGACTCAGTTCTTTCCTCTCCATCTTCCTTATTAGACTCAGAATCTTCAGACTCTGCTTCTACTTGTTCTTGTTCCTCCTTAACCACAGCTTCTTCTATCATAGGCTTTGGTAGATCCTTCTTCTTATGTGGATGAGACACAACATGATCTTTCTTTTTCTTGGTTTCATGTTTATGAACAAAGCTACCAGCTTTTTTCCCTTCTCTTGAATGTGAACTAGGTTCAACTTTATCTTTCCCATGTGATTTACTAGATTCAGATACCTCGTGAGCTGACTTAGTGTGAGATGACACTGGTTCAGCTATATCGTCGAAGCTTTCTCTCTGAACAATGAACGAAGAAACAAAGGAAGACGAGAAAGACCAAAAAAAGACGAAACAAAGACCCAATACAACTATAAACGTCATCTTCACCCAAATCCCTCTTGGCTGTTTAATCTTGCGCACGAATTGAGCAAATCCCATTTCTCTCTTTTTCTCCATCATTTTAAAATCTCCCAAATAAAACACTTCAATGCATCTGAACAGCAGAGATCTCTAAAGAATCACTTTAACCAAGCTTGAGATAAAACTAAAGCTAAGCAAACCCTGGAGCTATAATCACAGTTAACAAGGATCTACGCGAGCTTCAAGATCAGGAATTAGTATGAATTTTGCAGTACCAAGATTGGGAAAGTTACTAAAACAATAAAATTTACAGATTTGGCGGAAAACAAATCTCAGATTTCTAACCGGAAAACGTGGAGACAAATGTACACAAATCGAGTCGTAGAAAATAAGCTTAAAGAAAAATTATGACTCTTTTTAAAGACTAAACTAGTAATAATAACCGAGCAGTGGTCAAAGCTTTGTCCGGTTTCGGAAAAGTGTCAATGCGGCGAGATAACCGGAGGTAACGGAGATTTACAATTTTTAGTCCCATAACAGATCAGATCAGCCATTTAGCTCATATGGGTTTTAAGTAAAAATAGCCCAATGGGTTTGTTCATAAGGTGATCTGTGACTATGTGACTGTGTAATGGTGTATATTACTATTCCATAATAACTGTTGTTACAGTTTCAAGCGAATTTAAAAATGTAAAACAATATCTTTTAAGCGCAATGGAGATCTCAATATCCAATGAGATTTGGATAGCAATTCTACAAGATTATCTAACAACAAAGTCAACGTTGCTGTATCACAACAATAGTCTCTATATCTTTAAAAATCTTTATTTTTAATTTATTTATTTTCCTGATTATGACAAGGTTAGAGAAAAGAAACATGTACTGAAAATAACACTTATGAGTTATGAGTCACCTTCATATTCAACAAATAGTGAAAGTGATTTTTAAACGAATTTATTAAATATCAACTAAACAAAAAGAAAACTTTGTTTTGTTCACGTATGAAACGAATATGCTATCATTTTTGGACAAGTTCAAAAAATATTTTATTATGAAAATTACTTAACTAGAACAGAATTTAGCTAATTCCCGAGATGCTAAAATTAATGATTTACTAATAAAAAATGAAGATTGAATAAAGAGAAAGAAAAAAACAGCATCACTTCACGTTTATCAGTTCTATTGTCTAAATATTGTGATGCTTCATCAAGATTCGTTTCAAAAACGTGGGACCCCTAACGCTTTTTTTCTCCACTACTACTAACACCACCACCTTTGGTTTCCGTTTCTCTGATTTCTCGAAACCCTCTAAAAATATATATATAAAAAATCTCAATTTCTGGGTTTTTCTTCTCTGGTTCTCTCGTTTTCTAACCCAAGTTTCTGACATTTCAGTTACTGGGTTTCTTAAATCCAGCTGGGTTTTTGGTGAGTCTTCGTCAAAGTTGTCTCCTTTACCGTCCTTTTCATCAGCACAAGAATAAAAAGGACACCTGTGTTTTATTAAAAAATCACAGCATTTTACATAAAATCAGATTTTTATTGTGAGCTGCTTCACCATGGACGGTACCGGAGAATCACGAGTGAGTGGTGGTGGTGATGGTTCGGTTGGGGTGCAGATCCGACAATCAAAGAGACTACCAGATTTTCTTCAGAGCGTGAATCTCAAGTATGTGAAATTAGGTTACCATTACCTAATCTCAAATCTCTTGACTCTCTGTTTATTGCCTCTCGCCGTTGTTATCTCCGTTGAAGCATCTCGGATGAATCCAGACGATCTCAAACTACTTTGGATCCATCTCCAATACAATCTGGTTAGTATAATCATCTGTTCAGTGATTCTAATCTTCGGATTAACCGTTTATGTCATGACCCGACCCAGACCCGTTTACTTCGTTGATTTCTCCTGTTATCTCCCACCTGATCACCTCAAAGCTCCTTACTCTCGCTTCATGGAACATTCTAGACTCACTGGTGATTTTGATGACTCTGCTCTTGAGTTTCAACGTAAGATCCTAGAGCGTTCTGGTTTAGGTGAACACACTTATGTCCCTGAAGCTATGCATTATGTTCCACCAAGAATCTCAATGGCTGCTGCTAGAGAAGAAGCTGAACAAGTAATGTTTGGTGCTTTGGATAACCTTTTCACGAATACTAATATCAATCCAAAAGATATTGGAATCCTTGTTGTGAATTGTAGTCTTTTTAACCCAACACCTTCGTTATCTGCAATGATTGTTAACAAGTATAAGCTTAGAGGTAACATCAGAAGCTTCAACCTTGGCGGTATGGGTTGCAGTGCAGGAGTTATCGCTGTTGATCTTGCTAAAGACATGTTGTTAGTACATAGGAACACTTATGCAGTTGTGGTTTCTACAGAGAACATTACTCAGAACTGGTATTTCGGTAACAAGAAATCGATGTTGATACCGAATTGTTTGTTTAGAGTTGGTGGTTCTGCTGTTTTGCTGTCCAACAAGTCTCGGGACAAGAGACGAGCTAAATACAGGCTTGTTCATGTTGTCAGAACTCACCGTGGAGCAGATGATAAAGCTTTCCATTGTGTTTATCAAGAACAAGACGATACAGGTAGAACCGGGGTTTCTTTATCGAAAGATCTAATGGCGATTGCAGGGGAAACTCTCAAAACCAATATCACAACATTAGGTCCTCTTGTTCTACCGATAAGCGAACAGATTCTCTTCTTTATAACTCTAGTTGTGAAGAAGCTTTTTAACGGTAGAGTTAAACCTTATATACCGGATTTTAAACTTGCTTTCGAGCATTTCTGTATCCATGCTGGTGGAAGAGCTGTGATTGATGAGTTAGAGAAGAATCTACAGCTTTTACCAGTTCATGTTGAGGCTTCGAGGATGACTCTTCATCGATTTGGGAACACATCTTCAAGCTCTATTTGGTATGAATTGGCTTATATTGAAGCCAAAGGAAGGATGAGAAGAGGTAATCGCGTTTGGCAAATTGCGTTTGGGAGTGGATTTAAATGTAATAGCGCGATTTGGGAAGCTTTAAGGAATGTGAAACCTTCAAACAACAGTCCTTGGGAAGATTGTATTGATAAGTATCCAGTACCATTAAGTTATTAGCTTTTGTTTGAGGGAACTGTTTTGTTCTTGTTATTGTAACTTTGAAACTCATCCATGGTTGTTGTTTTTAAAGTAATAAAGCTTAGATTTGATCTCTGACAATGTCAATGAACTTGTTTTGTTTTTGTGTTTGGGAGGTTTTGTGATATTTGAGTTACATTTCTTGAGTTCATGTTTTCAATATTGGTTAACATTGTTAAACGGTTAAAGAAACTTGATGATTCTGGAATAACTAAAAGTAAAAGAGAATGGTAACAGGGCTACTGGTACACAATATCATAAGTTACCTTTACTTGGATAAGACTATATGTAGGCCCATTAACAGCCCAATTTCAAAATCTAAAAATGAAATTTATAAGGGTTGACTGTCTATTTACCCCTTAACTATTCAGCTTCTGTATATTTCATCCAAACTTACAAACTCATGATTTTTCTACATTAACTAATACAACTCATTTTAATTGCACATATACTTTAAAAGTCTGCATAATTACACCTAAAGCTAATAAACGTTTTAAATTTTTAATTTGCGTTTGGCATAAATCGCGATTGGTGTTGGATAATTCCAATGACTTGAAACATTGAATTGATTTGAAGATGAAGTGTTAGTAAAGATTCATGAATGGACATTGGGAAAGAAGATTCATGAATGTGAATTGGAATGATGAATCTACAAAATCAATGAATCTTTAGTCTTTAATATTGTTCAATGTTTCTAATCTCTTTAAGCCTTTTCAATTAGTATATAAATACTTATTGTGATCATTGTAAAAATATCACAAACACAAGTAAATATATTCTCTTTAAAGATTTGAATTGGTACAAGTTAAACATTACACTCATTAAAATTTAAAATTAACTAAACTGAACCAATTAATAAACCCAAACCCTAAAAAATTAACTTATTATAACAAAACCGATTTGGAGACTAGGGTTGTCTACTTGTCTTCATCGACAGAATGAAAATTAGATACACAGAGACATAGTAAATTTGTAAGATCTCTCGTTGTAATCAGTTTCTCAATTTGTTTGTCTATTTCAGTTCCAGTGTGTCTATTTTGATTTCTACAGTTTGATNATTCAAGAAATTTCTAAACTGCAAATTCTCTTGATCAACAATTACAGCAATAGATTTTTGTTCAAAAAGCACAATTTAATGCAAACCGAGAGAAAAATAAACCAAAGAAGAATAAATCAAAAGCACTGAACTGGTCCATTCATTCATTCCCTAGTAAAACAATAAATCTCGTAAGTAGAAACAAACAGCTAGTATAAAATTTCAACCTAAATCAAACACACTCAAAACATGGATTATGCTTACAGTTGGTGAATTTCGATATCTCTGTAATGACTGGAGTTCTCTCTCTTTGTGGTATTTATCTCTCTCATAAGATCTTATCATCCATCTGTCTCGAAATCTCGTGTTCTGAATTTGGTGTTTCTGCAAGAGAAATCTCACTGTGTCTTTGTGTCTCTCTCGTTGTCACTATGTCGAAGAAGACAACATTAATCCAAATCGAGTTGATTTTTTTGGTTGGGTTAACTAAGTGGTTCGGTTTAGTTAGTTTTTATCGGGTTTAATATTTTAATATATACCAATCGTGATTTCTAGCAAACGCAAATTAGAGATTTTGAACGCTTATTAATTTTAAGTGTAATTGTGCGGAGCTTTTAAGTATATGTGTAATTATGTTGAGTTGTAATAGTTGATGCGGAAAAATCAAGAATTTATAAGTTTAGGGTGAAATATACAGAATCGTCATAGTTTAGGGGGAAACATACAGTCAACCCAATTTATAAATACACTAAAAATTAATGCCATTTTTCTCACTTAAATGACCTTTTATATTTAATGAGTCGAAAGACGAATATACCCCGTCTTCTTCTGCGTATATAACCTAAGTTGCTGCCACCGTCTCCGTTTTTGTGTATGTGATTTTTATATATAGATTTTGCTTACAAACGACAGATCTTCAGCAAAACATCTAGTTTTGAGCGATTAGGTAAAATCTCTACGAATCATCGTCATTAAGCGCCTAATCGCCGGTAACGGAGCCCGAGTTTTAGAACACGGGTAATTCCTACTTACGTTTAAGGAACAATTCAAACAAAACACACAGATCAATGGATGCAGAAGAGCTTCCAACAAGTAGTGAAGAAGAATGTAAAATATCACTATTTGATTATTCTGTTGAGAATCATTTGAAAGCATTGGACTCCATCACTGATCTCTGTGGTGAAGTTACTACTGATCTTGATGAGAATGATATCAACACACTATCTTCATCAGTTACATTCTTGAGGTGCGTTAATAATGTATTATGTATTCATGTAAAAAAATTTGTTATCTTAGTTTAGTTAATGTAAATACCAAACAAAAAGGAGTTTGCTTCAAGATCACTGTGAATTATATGGTTATATAGAAAAGGTTTCTTAATGCAGCATTAAGAGTTTTCTACTCTCAATTTGAACACTCCCTTATCTAGTTTTGCTTACTGTAAAAATTAGGGAATGGAGGTATTTTAATTATGAACCAAAATGTTTTGGATTCTATGATGAAGCTGGAAAGGCAAAAGATACAAGCAGTCAAACTTTACCTCAGTTTTCTTCCGCACGAGCTCCAAAGGTGTGTTTCATATAGCCTTTCCATTGATTTCTTATATTGCTTCAATGATAATGCTTTTTTGAATCGGTATTCTTATTGGTGTAGGTTAAGATGGATGGCGATAAATCATCGTCACCACCTGAAGTAAGGTAAGATTTAAAATTTGGATAATTTGCAATCATTTAAATTGTTTAACATGTTCTACTAGTTAGTAAAAATAATGTCTCACTCGGCGATAGATGAATGAAATGTTCAGTTTTACTTTTCCTTTGTTTGTTGAAATTCAAGTGCATATGAAATTTGGTGACTGAATTAAGCTGGTAAGAATCAGGACTGGCTGGTATAGTGGTAGGGTAGACTGCATATTGACAATGCATATGTTTCTGTATGTATCTCTACTTTTTATATCCTTATTTATGTGATGGATTATTCACCTCTGCAGCAAGGATTTTGTTATGCATGTTGGAGGCTCTGTTTGGGCATTAGAGTGGTGTCCCAAAGTTCATGGAAATCCAGATGCTCAGGCAAAATGTGAGGTGATTAGGTTATATTTTTTATTTTCATTCTTTGTAGAAATGAAAATCTCTGTTTTTCATTGTTATGAACTTTCACTGTTGCAGTTTCTAGCTGTGGCTACTCATCCGCCTGACTCATACAGTCATAGGATAGGGATTCCTCTTTCAGGTCGAGGCATCATTCAGATATGGTGCATTATAAATACCACATGCAAGAAAGATATCCCCAATTTTTCAGAGAAGGGTAAAAAATTGCCTGGAAAACCTCAAAAGAAACCATCTGGTGAAACTATTGAAATTACAGAACCTAAGAAGCCGAGAGGTAGGCCCAGAAAGCAACCAGTAAAGACAACAGAGGCAACAGAGGCTACAGAGCCTAAAAAACCCAGAGGTAGACCTAGAAAGAAGAGCACTGCTGAGTTTCCTGTTGAGCTTGATGGTCACGTTATCTACGCTGAAGCTCTGTCTGTTCGCTATCCGGAAGATTCAGTTGTTAGCGCAACTCCTCTTCAGGTACTGCGAGAAACTTCAGTAACAGAAACTAAGGTCAACAATGAAAGTTCAGGACAAGTGTTGTCATCAGAAACTGCAAATATTAAGCTACCAGTACGGAGAAAGAGACAGAAAACAAAAGGCACTGAAGAAAGTTGCAAACCCATGCTAATAGAAAGTAGTGAAACTGTTGGAAATGTACCAGTTGAACAGTCCCCAGATATTTCTGAAGACATTGCTCTTCCAAGGGTTGTCTTATGCCTGGCCCACAACGGAAAAGTTGCATGGGATATGAAATGGCGTCCCTCTTATGCAGATGATTCTCTTAATAAGCATAGAATGGGTTATTTAGCTGTCCTGCTGGGGAATGGATCTCTGGAAGTGTAAGTTCGCTACTGCTTCTTTTATTTCTAATGCATCAAGTGCCCTGCACGATTTTTCCCCTCTGCTTTAATTTCTATAACCATATGCTGCCTCACCTGTGTTTTCAACTACATTAGCCTACTACTCTATGCAAATTTAGTTTATGTACCATATTTGCAATCTGCAATGATGTAACACCTTTGTAGACTGCGTATACTATGCTAAGTAATGAATGATCTTATGCAGGTGGGATGTTCCAATGCCTCAAGCAACGTCAGCTGTATATTTAACTTCAAAGAAAGCTGCAACTGATCCTCGTTTTGTGAAACTGGCTCCCGTTTTCAAATGTTCAAACTTGAAGTGTGGTGATACACGGAGGTCAGTAGATTTCTTTCACGTAGCCAGTTTTTACTTGTTTGGTGGATTGCAAAACAATGCAGTTATTCTTTTAAAGAGTTGTGCATTTTATTGATTTTCGCTAACTTTATTGATACATTCTCAATATACGTCTCCATTGAGTTTCTAACTTTCTCTTGATATGGTGCTCCTCTATTTTGTGCAGTATTCCTTTAACAATTGAATGGTCGAGTTTTGGGAACCCTGATTTCTTACTGGCTGGTTGCCATGATGGCACGGTAAGTAGTAAAGCATTTAACTTTCTTCACCATCTCCAGCACATTTTTGTCTTTAGTCTTGAATATGAGTAACTGTCTTCAGGAAGAAGCAGTGCATAATTGTATTGACTCCGATTTTTTTTTTGGTTATCTTTCATCAGGTTGCTCTCTGGAAGTTTTCTACAACTAAAGCTTCAGAAGGTACTACCTGATATGTTTATTCTGATACCAGATAGTTTCTTTTCTTATTATGACTAGTGAGTGATTTCGACTGTTTACTATTCAGGTATATGCTGTGCAGATACAAGACCTTTACTTTTCTTCAGTGCAGATACAGCTCCTATTAGGGCAGTTGCATGGGCTCCTGGTGAAAGGTCAGTGACATGAAATCAACTAGATTCGTTTTGTTTGTTTTTTTTGCTATCATTCAGTTGGAGACTAATAAGTAGGTATATTTCTAACGGGGAAACAAACTTTAGACACCAATTAAGCGGTACCCATGACAAGTTTCGTGTTTTATCCTCCAATAAGATGTAGTCACTGCAGAAGCCATGTAGTCTCTTTGTTTGATTCCAACACTTATTTAGTCTTGCTTTTCAACCTTAGAGAAGCGATTAGGCTTTGTCACTGGCTCCAATCAAAAACCATTGCACTCCTTTTATATCTTCTGCTACACTATCTTCTGCGTGAGGATTCACTTATTAATCAAAGTAATTTCTGAAAATTTCCAGTGATCAGGAAAGTGCAAACATTGTAGCTACTGCTGGACATGGAGGTTTGAAGTTTTGGGACTTACGGTACACTTTAGTAAATATCAGCTATACAACTTTAAAAATAATTTGATGCTCATGCAATTAATAGACAAGACATTAGCTCATACCACAGCTAATTGCTTGCTTCCTATGGTTTTTCTGCAGTGATCCGTTCCGTCCTTTATGGGATTTGCACCCAGTACCAAGGTTTATTTACAGCCTCGATTGGTTACCAGATCCAAGGTAACAATCATTGCTCTGTCCTCCGTTGATTATAGTATATAGATGAATTGTAAGTCCTGATTAAAACTGTGATTTCAAATATCTGTAGATGCGTTTTATTGTCCTTTGACGATGGAACAGTAAGAATCATTAGCTTGTTGAAGGTTGCATATGATGTTCCCGCAACTGGAAAGCCTTATCCTAACACAAAACAGCAAGGACTAAGCGTTTATAACTGTACAACTTATCCCATCTGGAGTATTCAAGTGTCAAGGCTTACAGGTAGATGCTTTTTATGGTTTCAAATAATATTCATAGTCGCCGATCCATCATAATAAACAAAGTCACCGTCACATTAGTATACATTAGCTCGAGAATTAACGATTTAATTTGCCAGGCCTAGCAGCCTATTGCACTGCAGATGGATCCGCATTCCATTTCCAGGTCAGTATAAACTGCTTTATCACTTTCACTGTTTCTGTTCTTTGTTAATTTTTTTTTAAGTTACAATTGTCTTGTTGGGATTACTTACAGCTTACGACCAAAGCAGTGGAAAAAGACACGAGAAATCGAACTCCACACTTTCTTTGTGGACGATTGACAATGAAAGATTCCACCTTTATAGTGCATAGACCAGTTCCAGATATCCCAATCATTTTGAAGAAACCAGTTAGTAGCGAGGCTGGTGAAAAACAGAGATGCCTTCGAAGTCTCTTGAACGAATCACCTAACCGATATGCATCTAACGCTTCAGATGGTCAGCCTCCTGGTCAGTTGAAACTCTACGATAGAGACTGTTAACATATCAATATTCTGAGTCCTTTAGTCCTTACTTTTGGTGTATTCATTTGTTGAATTTTGCAGCTTTTGCACAAGATGAGGATCCAGGTTTAGAGTCTGAATCCGAGAGAAGAAACAACAAAGCACCAAAATCAAAGGCTAACAAAGGAAAGACCAACACAAGTGAGGGTGATGAAAACAGAGGAGCACTCGTCTGTGTTAAAGAAGATGGCGATGACGAAGGAAAAAGTAGAGAAGCAAGCAAGAGTAGCAGCGGAGTGAAAGCGGATGGGTTTCCACCTAAAATGGTGGCCATGCATCGTGTACGGTGGAACATGAATAAAGGAAGTGAGAGATGGTTGTGTTATGGTGGAGCTGCTGGGATTGTACGTTGTCAAGAGATTGCCCCAACCTCAAACTTGAGACCTCAGAGATAACTATAATCCCATTCCCATGTAAACAATATATACCCTTTTAACATTATGTGTTTAACCCAAACTAGTTAATGTATAATCTTTTTGTAATAAGAGAATCTTATATTCCTGAACTTTTCATTCTGCGGTCAGAAAAATGATCAAACCCTAAAAACATGTTGATATTGAGCTGATCAAAACTGGAACCGTACCTTCATGTTTGAAGCAGACAGATTCCAGATGAACTTACAAGTGGCATTATTTAACTTGTTGCCAAATAACCTCAAATCTTACAATGGTTCAAAATTTGTTATTACCTTTTTAAAAAAGAAAAAACTCTTGAATACTAATCTTGGATAAGTATAACAATAATCCAATCTTGTTTGTTGGATGAGTATCACTCTTGACTTTGGTTTTTCAGTAAGAAATCCGAGAAACAATGAGAAAATGCCCCGGACAAAAAGAGAGGGATCATGAAGTACCAGTAGTGTTTTAACTGCTAAGATGAATAATGTATGAGTGTTGTGTCAGACTTGCATCCGACATTGACGGCCATGGAGGCTCTTGAGCCTTGTGAGTTCTTTCCGTCTCTTTCTGGCTTCTGCTGCAGCCAAAGATCCTTGCTTTTTCCCCGTTAAAGAAATCAAAACATGATGACCAGGAGGTATCAGTTTAATTCCATTGGTTGAATCAGAAACATCTTCCTGCTTTAAACTACAAGCTTGTTGCATTACAGGAAAACCATCTCCTCCTTCTGAGAGCACTTCAGCTGCAGCTTCGTTGAGATCATACAAAGGTCTGGTTTCAGTTGAACCAGAGTCCTCTTCTTTGATTTTATTTGGTAGATGAGACTGCAGAGTTTTTGTGACCTCCAATGGTCTTGCAGAAGAATCATCTATATGTTGACCATTAGAAGAAATACCTCTTTGCGAATCTTGAAGCCCATAAGGGGAACCGTTACTGTGATCAGGATGAGGGAGAAACCAAGGGCAAGGCACAACATAAATATGAGTTTTTTGCCCATTATCATCCGCAGGATTTTCATGCTCCTGCGAAGTAATAGTCTTAGCCGAAGCTCCTCCAGAGGTGGAGAATTCGAGTGGCGGTATCATTGGATTTGATGATTGAGTAACATGAGGCCAGCAGTAAAGCTGATATGGATTCTGGTTGTAGAAGTAAAGCGGAGTAGATGATGTAGAAATCTCAACTTGTGATGGCTTGAGAGATGATTCTTCAGGTTCTTTTATAACGGGTTTTACTGACTTGGATACCTATAAAGCAAAGATAATCAAGTATGGCAGTGGAAGCTACTAAAGTTCTCTTAATACTAAATATGGTGTTTGATAGATTTGTGTAACCTGTTCCTTTAAATGCTTGTTAATCGTCTCCAAAGACTGAAACTCTTTCAAGGCCGAATCCTTTTCCTGCCAGCAGAAATGTCATTAGCTTTATAACAACGATCTCCTAAGTTTCATTACTGCTCAGGTGGAAATGTAACTCGAAGGGTTAACTCACCCTCCTAAGATTCTCATTCTCAAATGAGAGATCAGCTGCTTTTTTACTCAACTCCTCGCACATTGCCTACATATACAAGGAACACAATATCAAATAACATATGTAGCTAACTCAATCAACAGTGTAAGTAATGAATACCTGTCTTCGCCTAATAGTTTGCCTAGCAGATTCTCTGTTAGCTAATATTCTTCGGATTCTACGTTCTTCTCTTTCAGCCTAATATATAACACATAAGTTCCCACCAAAAAACACATAGAAGAAGAGGACTTTGGAGTTTAGGAGTTTTATGAAGAATAATAGTACCTCAGTTAAATTAAGCCTTGAACGGCCACAGCCATTTGATCTACTACACCTTATAGTAGAAGTAAGATTTGGTTTAGGTGTTTCACCATTTATTTCAGTTTTAACCTCAACTTTAATTGATTCTCCTCTAACTGGCTCATCTTCTTCGTCTTCTTGTTTCACTACTCGTTCCTGTTTCCAACAAAATAATCTCTGTTCATCTGCTTATTTTGGTTTACCAAATTGGTAAATGAACAAAGAGCTCTTCAGAATCTTCTAAATCATGTTAATATAATTATAAAATCACTCACCTAATCTGTGTAATAATACTCTCCAACCTAATCATTGTAATCAATCATAAACTCGTCTTACTATTTTCTGGCTATTAAAAATCTATTATTTGAATCCAAATGTTCTAAATATAGAAGTAGAGTCCAAATTTTGAAAATAAGGGGGAAAGTGAAGAGACGAGACCTCAGCTAGATCCGGAGTAGGTAATGCTTCGGAGTCAGCTGGTTTCAACAACGATTCAGATGGAGGAGACTCAGTCTTAACTCGCTTCCTCACTCGTTTCCCTTTACTCCCCCAACTCGCAGCGGATTCCAAAACTTGCTCTCGCATTATCGCTACCTGCGCCAAATCCGCCAATGCCTCTGCTGCTTCCAGCTCCGTCATGTTCGCCACCGACGACGACGAGCAGCAACTCGATATAGGTTCTAACTCCATCAAAAAAATTCAAATCAAAAGATTTTGCGAACAAAAAAAAACGTAGTAGAAGAACATAATAAAGAGAGAGAGAGAGGAACTGTAACTCCTTCAAACTAGTTGAGTAGAGAGAGAAAGGGAGAAGGAAACGCTAGAGGAGCCCACAGATTATGAGAAAGTGACACGTGTAATGCCAGCTCATCGTCTACAATTGGTTGCTTAACTATAGCCCCATGTATCTGTGACCGCCACGTCTCGCTTTACACCAAGTCAGCAAAAACTCAGGCACGTGCAGAGTGATTCGTGCGTGTGAAGCCGGAGATTTGGGATTGGGACCGCTTTGGGTTATCAGGCCTGGTAAGAGGCACGGAGTTTAAGATGCAAGGTCGGTTTGAGGACCTCAGATTACGACACGTGTTATCTTTTAATTGGATCTTTACGTGGCGAAGTCTGAGCCATGAGATTAAGTGATGAATAACTTGCGGCTGAGCTTTTGGTGCATCCACCAACACACAATCAATCATTTTGGTTATAGAATTCAACATTTATATGGACTGGGTTTTTGGTCGTCATAAATAGGCCTATTATTTATAACAATTGGCCCATCAACATCGAATGAGTTTTATAGTGGTAATCATAGTCATAGATTAGTTGACTTAGTCGAGCTCGTGCATTTAGTTCCAACATTTCGGTTAAGTCACGTGTTATATGATTCGACCATCAAAATGTGGTATAATGCCTGAAAACGTGTTATAGAACTGGCCAAACCGGAAAACTATAGTGAGAGAGCTATGTAACTTATGAAACAATAGATTTATTATTTCATATGGAAGAATCATATGAATTACTTGAGAATATGAATCAGTGTATGGTTAAGATTTTATAGACATTAGGTTACATATAAATAAAATAAATAAAATCAGTTACATATAAGTAGATTCTCTTATTTTTTTTACCGGTCTGATTTCATCTATTTTTTGACATATAAAATACACCACACAACTTGAAAAAGCTATTTACGTATTCCTCCTTTTAGAAGTGGATTCCCCATTCCCTACGTAACAGAAAATAAATTATATATTAAAAACAAAACATGTTATTTTACAGTTGTGTGGAATAAAATCATATGTAGTGTTTGTTATATTTTATTTAATTTCTTTAAGTTGAGATTATTTTGAAAATAGTAATTTTCTTTTACTAATTTCAATCAATATTAACTAATAATTGTATTTAAAAAAGAGTAATTCTTTCTAATACTATTATTTATAATTTATGGGACAAAATTACATTATTTTCTTTAATTAGACATTAATATTATTTTTGATTTTTATTTAGTGGTTGAGTTTAGTTTTTTTATTATTTAGGTTGAATATTTAGTGGTTGGGTTTAATATTTATTGTTTGAGTTTTGTATAATTTTTCAAAAATATAATTTAATTTTTAATTCAATTGAATTATTAAATGTTAATTTTGTAAATTAATTTTAATGGTTCTTGTGGAAATTAAAGTTAATTTATTGGTATTTTTGAGAATTAAACTTAAAAAATAAATATATATATATATTAAAAGAATAGTATAAACATACTTGGCTTTATCACCAAACCATCCGTAAACAGATGTGAAGGCATTGGATACAGTTTCAACGGCACCTGGACCACCGTTTTCATTGAATACATTGGTGGCACTGGCCACGGCGGAGTCTAGCCTCTGTCCAATTGTTGGCTGTTCCTCGGCTAAAATCTTAACTGAGATTAGCGAGACAACTAGCATAACCGACAATAACGCTGATATTCTCGCCATGATCTGATCTCCAACAATGTTTTTCTTCTTCTTTTTTATATACAAATAACGATTTTAAAGCTAAAAGGTAATAAAATTCTTGACTTGTTATGTGTTTTTTTTGTGTGTTTGTTTGCCTTTAAATTTGAAAATCCCTTATTTATATGCGAAGGAGATTAATAAAAGAATAATAATTTGGTTTTATTTAACTGTGTAACGATATACCGTTAATGGCGGTTACGTCAAAAATAGTAAGACTTGTGAATTGTGATGGCTTTAGGTTTATGCGAGTTTCAAATTAAGCAACTGTTTTTTTTTTTGTGATCAAACTGAGACCAACTAATTTCGTTATTTGCCTATTTATTTTTAATTTAGAAATTTTAATATTATTATAAAATAATTTTTTAGTTAGAAATTTATTTTTCTTTTATTTAGATATAAATTTATAGATATAAACACACAAAATTGATAAAATTATATTATCGAAGCACAACCACATTCTTGAAGTGAAATAAGATTAATAATTTTATAAAAAGAAAAAAGATTAATAGAAATACAGAATAAATAAATATCATGATGAAAAGGGACCGATATAACTCATCAGTAAGCAAGAAGAGACACATATCGGTTTAAATCTTCACATCAACTTAACACTTAACAGACTTTACTAGATTCTCGTATTCTTCGTCAACCTGTCCAAATAATCAATAAAGTAATTCGAGCTCCAATTCTGGTTAATAAACAACTTTACATTAAAATAATGATTTTTGATGATCACCCCAAAGTTAGAATCACTTTTTCATATTTATATACCATTTTATTCAATCAGATAATATTACAAATAATATAAAATTAGATACATATACATAACATCTTATCATATATAGATAGATATCAACTTACCAATTACGAATAATATAAAATTAGATACATATACATAACATTTTATCATATATAGATAGATATCAACTTACCATATCTATAATATGATATACAAAATTAAAAATTGAAGACAATGTGCATGTGATGATGTACAATAAAGATTAGATTTCATGTGACTCTTCCCTTTAAATGAGAATGCCGAAAATAGAAGTGACGGTGCGTGTGATTGCATGTTTTTTATTATTTTATTATTATTATTACTATTACTATTAGTATTGCTATTACTATTATATATTTCGAATGTTCATTACCAATATTAATATACTTCTACCAAAAATGTTAATTCATATTACTCCAATAACTATACAAATTCTAAAGGATTTGGTCTAAAAAGGAGATAATACAATACTATTTTACCTCAAATCAAAATCATTGATGCCTCTTGATTTACTTCCAACATCGACCGTCTTGTATTCAGGCAAAGGAACCAAGTCTTGTTCAATGTTCATGAGATCTTCAACAAGGATGTCATAGTGACGTTTGACTTCCTCCGCCGATTTATTCCCAACGGCTCTGGCTACGTTTTGCCAACGGTCAGGAGTGTCTTTATCATAAACAGCTAAAGCCTTCTCGAACATCTTGTTTTGCTTAGATGTCCAAGATGAGCTAGAGCTCATAGAGCTTGAGGCCATTCTCTATAACTTGTATAGGAAAGAAAAGGGATTGAGGCTAAGTTACGAATACAAACTAATGCCAAAATAAACTCCTTATATAGAGGAAAAGAGAGTTGAGAGATTCCGCAACTTTTATCATTTATCCATTTTATTCCATGTTAAAATATCAAATATTGAATTATAATGTATTTATGGGTCTACATTGTTAGGGTCCATATGTTTTTGAGAGAATAATGGAGAAAAGTCAACAGTTAACGTTGGTTAAAATTAAAATTATCGACCCTTTTATAGTGATTTAATTTGTATAGTTTTAAACTATAAAATAAACTTAGTCAATAAAAAGAACAAAAGTTGTTGATGTCAAAGAAAAATAGATATATATGATTAATGGTACGTAAACATAAAACACAGTTTATATTTTTTTTTAAATTGATTAATTTATTTGTGACACTCGCCTTATTTTTCAAGTTTTAAAAATAATTCATCAGCATATTAATTGAAGATAAACGATAAATTAAACTTCATTTATCTATTAAAATTTCATTTTATAATTTCATAATAGATTGATACTCTTAAACCAAATGGTAGTATATATTATTGTTCTATGTCAGGAAACATATTTTCAAATATGGAATTATTTTCAAATGGTAGTATATATTACTTTTAATACCATTTTCTTTGGTTATTCCATTGTTTTAAGTGGCAAAAATATATATAAATTAATTTTGAGAATCAGTTTTAGATGTTAGTATAGGTTGACTCTGGTTAACAAAAACAAAAGGCAAAACCCAAAAAAAAAATAACAAAAACTTATCTCATCTGATGGAGGAAAGCAAATTTGGACGACAACTATATTAATAAGAGCCACTTAAAATTTGCTGGAAAAAAAAGAATAATACTACAAGAGATAATATCGTCTCCTTTGGGGATAAAATTCCAATAACCCTATCTCTGCATCGATTCTTATTCTTAGTTTTTTTTTAATCCTTTTTGTGTTTTTATGAAAATGAATTAATCTTCAATAGCTAAAAGGTAAAGGTTATAATATGTTTCATGACATATAATATTTTACTTACACATATAGCATTACATGCATGGTGACAAGTTTTAAGACATTCAATATAATAATGCCTTGCGAATATTGCTTTGCATGTAACTATGTAATATACTTTTCCCCTTAATCAAATGTTAATATGGCATATGTGTGCGATAGATAACGATGTTTTTTTAACACATGTTTGGCGCTAAGTATATGTTATTGTTTTCTTGTTTGTGTGTGACGTATCTTTGGGTTTGTCTAGGACGAGGAAGTAGTCTTACAAAATGCATCCCCTTTGAACTAGCACTTAAAAAAAATCCAAAATGTGTGGACGAGAAAGTAGTCTTACCAAATGTTAGTATTATCGGAAGGTCCACTACTAAAACAACGAACTGCCACATTCACTGCGCACACATACACACACGCAATGATCAGATTTAGAGGGTTAGCGAGATGATCATAGGGTAAAAAATACAAATTTAAATATACAGGGTGTTTTGAGTAATTTTCATAAAAATGAGGGATATTATAGCAAATATCAATTAACGAAGAGAGAACGGCAAAGGCAACCCTAATTCGAGTTCCATTTCTGTGATCTTCACCACTTGACTTAGCTTGTTTAGGGTTTTGCTGAGATTTATCGTTTCCAGCTTCATCTCTGTTTAACCCTCCAAAAAAAGATGAAATATTTTCTTATCTCTCGACAAGCTATCAAACGCATTTCACTATTATCATCAAAATCCCCAACTTTATCTAGAAACTTCTCCGCCATTACATTGCCAATTTCTCACTTTGATCGTCATTTTAAAAGCTATGACGAACAAACCCAGTTCAAAAATGCCGAAATCCTTAAACCTATTTCAGTTTTCAATCGATATTTCCACTTCACTCGTGAGTCCAGACTCAGTGAGTCTAGTGCCTCACAGATTGACCAAGAGGAAGATGACGAAGATGAGGATGGTACAACAAACGAGTTCCTTTCTCGATTCGTTTGGATAATGCGTGGGAAAGTCTCAGAAGCTTATCCAGATTGTGATAAGAAGATGATTGATGGTATGCTTTTGCTTATTGTTGAGAAAGTTGTGGAAGAGATTGAAAGAGGTGGATTTAATAAAGTTGGATCAGCTCCACCTTCACCATCATCTGAGTTCAGTGATGATCTATGGGCCACAATTTGGGAAGTTAGTAATACAGTGTTGAAAGATATGGAGAAAGAGAGGAAGAAGGAGAAGATGAAACAATACGTTCAATCTCCTGAAGTGATGGAGATGTGTAGGTTTGCTGGTGAAATTGGTATTCGTGGTGATCTGCTTAGAGAACTTAGATTCAAATGGGCAAGAGAGAAAATGGAAGATGCTGAATTTTATGAGAGCTTAGAACAGCAACGTGATTTGGATAATTCAATTGAGGAAGCAAAAACAGAGGATGTAGCAGAAGAAGGAGAAGGTGCTATTAACTCTGATGAAGTTCAATCTCCGAGTATCTCTCTTCCTAAACGAAAAGGGAAGTTTAAGTATAAGATTTATGGGCTTGAGTTATCGAATCCGAAATGGGTTGAAATGGCTGATAAAATTCATGAAGCTGAGGAAGAAGCTGATTGGAGAGAGCCTAAACCTGTGACTGGGAAATGCAAATTGATTATGGAGAAGCTTGAGTCTTTGCAGGAAGGAGATGATCCTTCAGTATTGCTAGCTGAATGGGTTGAGTTATTGGAGCCTAATCGTGTTGACTGGATTACTTTACTTAATCAGTTGCGAGAAGGAAACTCCAATGCTTACTTAAAGGTTAGACTTTAGTTAAGTATCTTCGACATAATGTGGAAATAGCATTCTCCTATAGTGTTGGATTGCTTTGTGTTTATTTAAGTCTTGTGGTTTGGTGTCGTTCGTTCTTTGTTATAGGATTTGCGTTTTGTTTAATTTCGTAGTCTAGGTTGTTTGAGGATGAGCAATCACGGAGTTGTAATCATGTTGTGTTTTAATCAATTGGTGCTGGTTTTGATTGTTTTAACAGGTGGCAGAACTTGTTCTTGATGAGAAGTCATTCAAGGCAAGTATCTCGGACTACTCAAAACTCATCCATGTCCATGCTAAAGAGAACCACACTGAAGATGTGGAGAGGGTTCTAAAGAAAATGGCTAAAAAGGGGATCTTTCCAGACATTTTAACCGCCACTGCATTGGTTCATATGTACAGTAAATCAGGTAACCTTGAGCGTGCAACTGAGGCATTTGAAAACTTGAAAAGCTATGGGTTACGACCAGACGAGAAAATATACAAATCCATGATCATGGGCTATGTAAACGTTGGGAAGCCTAAACTAGGTGAGAGGTTGATGAGAGAAATGTTAGCAAAGGACTTGAAACCTTCAGAAGAAGTTTACATGGCTCTGCTTCGAGCTTTTGCTCAAGTTGGCGACTCCAAAAATGCAGTAGGGATTTCTGGTTCAATGCAGAGTGATTCATTCGATTCTCTTAGTTACGAAGCATCTAGTTTACTTGTGGAAGCATTCAGTAAAGCAGGGGAGGCAGATAAAGCGAAAAGCAGCTTTGATGAAATGAGAAAGCTTGGTCACAAACCTGATGATAAGTGCATTGCAAATGTGATCGGAGCATATAAGAGTGACAACTCATTGGATCAAGCACTGAGACTTTTGCTACAGCTTGAAAAAGATGGTGTTGAAATAGGTGTGATCACTTACACTGTTCTTGTTGATTGGATGGCTAATCTTGGGCTTATAGAAGAAGCTGAGCAGCTTCTAGTTAAGATATCTCAGCTAGGAGAAGCTCCACCATTTGAGCTTCAGGTAAGCTTGTGTTGTATGTATTCGAGTGTAAGGAATGAGAAGAAGACACTTCAAGCTCTTGGGGTTATAGAAGGGAAGAGAGATCAAATGGGAGCTAAGGAGTTTGAAAAAGTGATAAGTGCATTGAAAAGGAATGGGTTTGAGAAAGATGCGAGAAGAATGTATAAGCATATGGAAGCTCGAAAGTTTTTACCTTCAAAGACATTGCAGATGGATATGGTTTTATCACCTTCTTCCGGATTTGGTAAAATGAGACGATGAAAAAAGAGTTCTTAAGTGGAATAATCGTTTTGAAACTTCTTCTTCATCATCCGGAGTTGAATGTTCTGAGAATCCCTGAGTTCATGTTTCTTCCATTGATCAAAAACTCTGTAGTGTGTTCTGTTGTTATAATACATGTTCCTTGGAATTTTGGAAATCTATTTCTCAGTTTCAGCTTTCCTTGGTTTCTTGCTTTTGAATCCTTTTTTTTTAATTATTTTCACAACAATTTTGGGCAAGAAGAAAGCGATCAGTTTCATTTCGTGTCTAAAATGTTTTTTTTTTTAAAGTCTCGTGTCTAAAATGTTTTATATAGAATTAATATATGCAATAAAAAACAGAGAATAATCATAGGTTATATATAGCATTGGCTCGACCTTAGTCGTCATTTATACGTCAGCCATCATATGTCTACTAATTATCATCATATTCTTATTGCGAATACGAATATCCGAATTTAATAGTTTATAGTATAAGCTAACTTTCTTCGTGATCTCAATTTCCTTTTGACGTTTACTAGAATTATAAAAAAAAAACGAAAATACAATTTCCACCATCTAGTCTAGTGGAATATATAAACTTTAAAACCCAAGTAGATAATGTACATGTGTGATGTGTCTGCCACGTATCGTACACGTGTCAGCTTACACCAACTTTTTCCTTTTTTTTTTTGTCTAAACAATAAATTGAGGTAGGAAATTTGACAAAGAGAAGAATTCAATTGCTTAATTATGTTTAAGATAGATAGATTAACATGTGTTTAGGGATTAAGTATTGTGATGTAGTCTATTTTGGATTGACGAGTCCATCTTAAATGATTTCCAAGGTTATCTACCCGTTACGTTACCATCATTTTTCGTCATGTTTTATTTTTGTATCTTTGCATCACACTTTTATCCAAAAAGAGAAAATGGGATCCAAATCTAAAATATTACTGTTTGTCAATAAATAATCATGAAGACTCAGCCAAGATTGGAAAAAGGCAAATAACGTGAACTTATCTATAAATTAATATTTTAATTTAATTAAACCACTACTTAAAATCAATGGGCTAAAACTGGAGTTTTCCAAAAACCAAGCATAAAAAAGTTAGATGGGATAGATTTTTATTTTTAAAATATAACGAACCTGGACCGAATCCCGAAGTTCAAAATAAATAAAAACGAATTTAATTTCTTTGTGGATAAGAATTATCTAGATGGTAATAAAAAAATATCTTAAAAAAGTTGCCTATATATATAAATGTATATTTAGGAAAATGAATAATTCCATTGACAAAAGATAATTGAAAAAGATTAAAAGCAAATGGGTTCTTTAATGTCAGGATGGGATTCTCCAGTAACGGATCCTAGTGAAGGTAATTAATATTTAACCATCCTTATATATAAGATCCGGATTAATAATCATACATATTACATATGTGATTATATCGTATGTTTGATGATTTATGAAGTCGATTAATTTCAGTGGGAAGGTGCAAGTCACTTACAAGACAAGAAATCAAGAGTTTCTGGAAAACAAAGAAGAAGGTTGAAGAAGAACATATTCAAGCCGTTTCTAAGTTGGTAGCTAAGGTAAAACCAAACTTGTCAATCCAATATGATACAAAACTTACCAAAAAAATGTTAAAACTGATCTAAAAATGCCTTTGAATTTTTATATAGGAAGTAGAAGAGAACCAAGCGAAAGAGGATAAAAAAGTCGAAGATCCCTTTGAGAACCAAAGCAAGAAAAGTGGCTGGTAATATATGATTTTGATGCTACAGAGGTTCAAACCAACCTCATAATATTTTAAAGACTTAAGTATGTAATGATAAATTAATGATGTGTTGTTCAGGTGGAGAAGGAGTAACTGGGCGTTCTTGAATGAGCCAAAGGAGGAAGAGCATCGACAGAACAATTACGTGTCGCAGTTCCAAGTGGCTCATATCTCTAAAACCGTGGGCTAGTAATGATGTTATATATTATATGTTATGAGTGAATTGTGGTAGTGGTTAAATTACCGGACTATCATATATGCCTTGTCAATACCGTTTTAGTAAGTGAATGTGTGGAGAACATTATGGTTTAGGGTCTCTGATGAGACATGTTTAATTTTTAATGTGTTATGTTTATGTTTGGTTGTGTGGGTGTGTTATCTGAGAGATGGATTTGTAAATATTTTTTGAGTATGTGTATATGTACTTTTTTATATAAGGAAATCTATTTCTATTGATATTGTTTTTTTTTTGCTTACTTAAATGTATTTGGTTTTAAGTTATAAACTATAAAAGAATTGGATTATGATTACATAACTACACTTTTTTTTTGTTGAACAAAAAGAAACTACACATTTTTTAGATATTTGTAAGTTTAATTACAAAGATTTTATATTTGCGAGAAGTTGGTGATTTCTGAATTATTTCATTAATTTTTACAAATTAAAACAACACGTTATAGTTATAACCACACATTTTAAACCTCATTATACACATCTTCACATATAACTAATGTATCTGCGCAAATAAATGGCAGTCTATAGGCTTTTCTGCAAATGTTAAAACGTTGAAAATAAGTATGAAATTTTGAAAGTGTCCATTAACTAAAATTTCCCGACAAAATTATATGATAATTTTGGTCCGAGAAAGCACTAGTGGCTGACACACTTTGGTCAAAGCAAGTCAGCTTAGACAAGGGTACTTCGGTAGACTCTACCAAACACATATAAAAATCATAATTCTGAGTCGGTTCGATCTCTTTTATATTGCCGAAAACAGCGGAGAGATGACGAGCAAGATTCTGGTGATCGGAGCGACAGGTTACATCGGTAAACTATTCGTCGAGGGAAGCGTAAAGTCCGGTCATTCCACTTTTGCTCTGGTTAGAGAAGCGTCTCTCTCTGATCCAGTTAAGTCCAAACTCGTCGGGAGTTTCAGAGATCTCGGCGTCACCATTCTCTACGTACGTGACAATTCTCTATGAGTTTTTTTTTTTTTGAGACTTAAGACAGTTATAAACAAGCGATTTTTATGATTTTGGACAGATTTTTTATCATCGTTTCAGACATTCTGATTTGGTTGTTTGAATTTTCAGCGAAACAAAATTATTCAAAACATCTAGAAATTTGAAAAGAGAAGTAGATTTTATGGCTATTTTATCCTAAATAGCAACATAGGATTTGAAGCGGCTTTTCCTATTACTTAAACTCTGGAAGATTTTGATCATTTTCGGATCTGAAATATTATGTTCAGTTACATAAAATTTTATAAAACATTTATCCATCTTCAAAAAGAAAAAAAATACCATAGTTTTCACAATGTAGATCCAGTGAATCAAAGTTGTCATCAAATAGTTTGTTGTTTATACTCTTGACATGTTTCACACTGCTTTAAGCTACATAACTCGCCGTTCCATAAATCTGGTGTTTTGATTTTTCTTGACTGGAATCCGATGATTTTTCTGACAATGACAACAGGGATGTTTAAATGATAAAGAGAGCCTAGTTAATGCGATTAAACAAGTAGATATCGTGATATCAGCTGTTGGTCGGCCTCAAATTCTTGATCAAGTCAATATCATTGATGCCATCAAAGAATGCCGAAATGTTAAGGTCATTTTTTCACTTTCTATCTCTGTATATACATAACATACACACACGTCCTTTTTAGTAGGCTCAAGAAGAAGAGCCTTAATTGAATATTTTCATGCAGAGATTCTTACCATCCGAATTTGGCAACGACGTGGATCGTACGGTGGCTGTTGAGCCAGTGACGCTATTGGATTTCGCCGGGAAAGCTCAGATAAGGCGTACCATTGAAGCTGCAAAGATACCTTATACTTATGTGGTCACAGGTTGTTTTGGGAGTTTTTTCATTCCGTCTTTGGGTCAATGTCACTTGCGACTTAGGACTCCTAAAGACAAAGTTTACATCTATGACAGTGGAAATGGCAAAGGTACTTTATATACCTTAACAAGTTACATTCTAATTACTTGTGCAAACGTGGTATTGATTTGTCATTGTTTGCAGCCATTATCAACAATGAAGACGACATTGTTGCGTATACATTGAAAGCTGTTGATGACCCGAGAACACTTAACAAGATTCTCTACATTCACCCTCCCGAGAACATTGTATCGCAGAATGATATGGTCGATATGTGGGAGAGAAAGATTGGTAAGACTCTCGAGAAAACTTATGTTTCAGAGGAAGAACTACTCAAAACCACCAAAGGTAATCACTTCTACCATTAAACACAATAACAGTAATCAGTCAGAGCATTAAAAGTCTTGTCTTGTCTTTGTTTTGTAACTTATGTTTCTTCACTTAAATTTACAGAGACTCAACCTCCAATGGATTTTGTGATGGGTTTAATCCATACGATTCTTGTGAAGGGAGATCTTACCTCCTTCACCATAGATCCTGCTTTTGGAGTTGAGGCTTCCGAGCTTTACCCCGAGGTCAAATACACGAGCGTTGATAAGTATCTTAGCGGATTTGTCTGAAACAAAACTCTTCCCTTATATTATGTGTTGCTAAAGTTAATATAAGATTTGATAATAGACATAAATCTTATTTTATACGAGGCTTTTTATTTGAGCGATACAATACTTAACATAATAGGTCCAAGTACATTATTTGAGTGCTGGAAGAGAGACCTTGAACCACATTATACAAACCATTAACCTGCACTGGTACTTTCCCTTGAGGACTAATGTCCAAGAACCTTCCAATCAATCCAAATTTCCGGTTAAGACTTAAAGCTCGTACTTGCATAAAACTTTAAAATTAACCAAAGCCAAATCCAATTTCCGGTTTATATAAAGCTCGTTCGATTCATAGAAATCAACACACATTTTGGCTAAAAATGTTCAAACAACTTTGACTGATCTATGGTTTAGGCTTGAGATAAACTGACCACTTGGGTTTGTCAGAGGTGTTTATCAAATGGATTTTATGGGGAACATTCTTCTCCTCGAGCTTGAGAAGAACCCGTTGGCTGAATGGGCTTTGAGTGTACACATTTTATATATTTTGCATTAAGCTTTGAATCTTAAATTAGATTCGGTTCAGTGTTCATGTAGTATTGGTTCGGTCGAACCAGATTAAATAACCGGAACTGTAATTTGTTTCGCCGTTACAGAATGTTCCTGTGGTGAAATCCATTTCAGCTCATTTGCTTTCCCTTCAGTCTTGACACTCTTATTCACCTTGACACCTTCGACCATATTCGTCTTCCTCCTTCAGTGTAGAGTCTTCACCTGCTTGGGAACGTGAAAAAGGTGACGATCAATGGGTACGCTAGGCAGAGCATTTTACTCGGTTGGTTTTTGGGTCCGTGAGACTGGTCAGGCTCTCGATCGCCTCGGTTGTCGCCTTCAAGGCAAAAATTGCTTCCGTGAACAACGTAAGCTTCACCTTAACTCTAGCTTTCACTCCGATTTCGAATTCGTTCGAGACATGAGTTTCTCTTGGGTTACTCAGCTCGCCTGATTAGGTTAGAGATCTGGAATTGATAACTTTTTTTAGGTATAGCGATTATGAATTTGAAGAGCAGAAGGTATTAATTGATAAGAAATTATTAGTTAATAGTTCATATGTAATTGTTGATTTCTCTGTAGTATCCAGGCATCGGACACTGATGAACATATTTGATAAGGCTCCGATTGTGGATAGGGAAGCTTTTGTGGCACCAAGCGCCTCAATTATTGGTAATGTTCAGATTGGAAGAGGATCGTCCATTTGGTATGGATGCGTATTACGAGGTGAGCAAGCTACTAAGTTTTACTATTTGGTATTTAACTGATTTGGTTTCTGATGTAGTGACTGAACTATTGTTTGAGATATCATGTTCTTCTGTATTCCTAGTAGCTGGTTCAAGTCTTTTGCGGTAGAAACTACTAGAAAGTAGCAAACAATCATTTGTTCTTTACTTTTCTTTTATGGTTTAATGATGATGAGTACGACTGCTCATGTGGAGCTTTCTAGCATTACCTAAGGGGCTTTTACTCGTGTTTACAATATCTTACCTTGATGATGGCTGTTAGTCTAAACTTTCTCCTTTTTTTGTGTGTGCGCAGGGGATGTGAACACCGTTAGTGTTGGGTCAGGAACTAATATTCAGGACAACTCACTTGTGCATGTAGCAAAATCAAACTTAAGCGGAAAGGTCCTCCCGACCAGTATTGGAGACAATGTAACCATTGGTCAGTGGGAATCTCTTTCTGTTTATTTTGCAGTTGTCTAAAATTCATAATTCATGCATCTACAAGAAGCATTTGGGATATAGTTTTAAACTAGATGTTTGACAGGTCACAGTGCTGTTTTACATGGATGTACTGTTGAGGATGAGACCTTTATCGGGATGGGTGCAACACTTCTTGATGGGGTGGTGGTTGAAAAGCATGGTATGGTTGCTGCTGGTACGCTTGTACGACAAAATACCAGAATTCCTTCTGGAGAGGTATGATTATGCACAAAAGTTTCTTAAAACCTGATAACCCAATAAACCATAAGGTCCATAAGACCATAACTCATTTGTGCTGACATACTTCTATTGCTACCAAGAGAGCATAGGTTTTATTTCTGACATTATTATGGTAATCATCTTTCCTGCTGAGAGTATTGAAGATCGGGTGTGAAGTTGAAATATAGTTTCTTCTCCTCTATCTGGATACAACTTATCATATCCATTTTTCTGCTGACCTAATCAAAGTCATTTAGATGAAAGTGTAAATGTTCTTCTTGTTATGGTTTACCTTTGTATCTAGTCATGAGTGCCAAAGAGTGTTTGTATCTCATCATTACTGATTTCAATTTCCTTCAACTGCAATTATTTGCTGCCGATGCTAAAATGTTTTAAACTCATTGATCTATGATGACTCAGGTATGGGGAGGAAACCCAGCAAGGTTCCTCAGGAAGCTCACTGATGAGGAAATTGCTTTTATATCTGAGTCAGCAATAAACTACTCAAACCTCGCACAGGTTCACGCTGCAGAGAATGCAAAGACATTAAATGCTATTGAGTTCGAGAAGGTTTTACGCAAGAAGCATGCTCGAAACGACGAGGAGTATGACTCAATGCTTGGTATTGTGAGAGAAACACCACCAGAGCTTATCAACAACATAAAGCCTGATAAAGAAACCAAGCATCCTTCAAATGTGAACTGATTGTTCCAAGTATGTTTTCTGATGGAAACCCTATAGTAGGAGGAGATGCTCATGTGGATTATGTTTTGGTCTCGGTTCAATAATGGCAGGTTGAGGTCGACGAATAATTAAATTCTCAGTAGACCAATTTTGTTGCTCTGAATATTAAAACCATAAGACCTCGTGCTATTAAATAATCCACCAAAGAATCATTATGGTTTTAAATATACTATTTTGTGGAGTAAGTTTAATTGTATACGTGTCCACAAAACACATGACAAAGAGGATATACATTTGGATATGAGACATGTGCTCCTTTGTTATAGACTGTGATATTAATTTAAAATCGTGACTACTACAATAAATAATATACATTTGGATATGAGACATAGATCGTGTATATATCGAAACATTATAATTGAGATATCTATATATATATATATATACTATATAATTTGAAACATAAATTTTTTATAATCTACGTGACACTCGAATTGGATATCCAGTCTTCAATCTTGCAAACAATGTCCACTTCTCGATGCTTGGATCTCCATCTACCACTTCCCATCTTAAGTTTTTTTTTTGTTGATGACAATTATTAAAATGATTGTTAATAAAAGTATTCAACTTATGCAATAAGTAAATAAAGATTTGTACGAACCTGTAAGTGGTTATAAAACGGTGAAGAAAGACCAACATCATGGCTTTGGCCATACCAGCTCCAAGACATGTTCTTCCTCCCATCCCAAATGCTAAGAAACTATTTGCTTTCACGTCCTCCTTCATTTAAATTAATTTTATCAAGTAAAAAACAAAAAACATTTGAAGTATGCAATTATATTATAAACTCTGTAATTAAATATACTTTCTCAAAAGTAAAATTATGGTCTACTTACGTCAAACCTTGAAGGGTTGAACTTGTGAGGTTCATTATAAACATTAGGATCAAGATGAATGGATCTTGCGTCAATATTTACATTCCATCCCTTTCTAATCGTATATCCTTTCAAGTCATAAAAAATGTTTCTGAGTCAGAAATATTTATGAGTTAATCTCTTTCAAGATAGTATAAAAGCAAACCTTCCATTTCACAGTCTTGAAATACTAATCTTGGGAACCAAGGCACAACTGATGCCATTCTCAACGATTCTTTCACCATCTATTTCCAAAAGTTATATTATACATCTGCTTGATTAATCAAAGTTGTCCAATGAAAAAAACGTTTAAATGTCACTATATAACCTTTGAGGCATATGACATTTCAGTGAGATCTTCTAGTTCAAGAAATGATTTATCTGATGCCTTGTTCGCAATCTGAGACTGTTCTTCCTGTTGACCGACCAAAGACATTGACATGTTTTTAAAAAATAATTCAATATAACTGAAACTGGAAAACAAGAATAAAAGTGATAAAATTGTTAAGAGAAACTAATCATAGAACTTACAATAAGAATATCCAAAACCTTCTGATTTTCACCGAGGTACTTAACCATCCATGTTAGAGCACTAGCCGTCGTATCCTGCCCTGAATTTTTATACCAAGTTATATTTTATAATATTCAATCATCTAATTTAATATTTTTATTTTTCTTATAAGATGGTGAATATAAAACAAAGTAAATGGGACCTGCAATGATCATGGTCAAAATATTGTCTTTAATCTCAGCATCAGTCAACTTAGGAGACGATGAAGAGTTGTCGTTATCTACTACAAGAAGCTGCTGCAGAAAATCTTCATGAAGATTATTATTTTGACTATTTATTTCATTTCTCCTTTCTCTAATTATCTTTTCTAACATCTCCATGACTCTTCCTCTTGCCTGCATCATTAAACATCTCTCTTGTTATGAATCAAACAAAACTTACATTTAATTTTATATATCAAATAAGCTTGAATTACCATGATGCCTTTGTGAAATCTAGTCCAAGGTAAATTGAGAGGGAAAGCGAGCATGGCTTCACAAACAAAGCCCACATCTTTTTGCAATGAGCCCAATTCTACTTCATCTTCTAGGCCTATTAGCATCTTACACATTGCTTTGAATGTTATCTGCACCATCACCACGTTAAAATTTACGTTTATATCGTAATGTTTGGGCCAAAGTTGGGCCGAACTTATTTTATGGTTTTAAATAGGCCCAATAGTAGGCAGAGTGTGAAACAGACCTGGAGCAAATCTGTGAGTAAGACCACCGTACCACGGTGTTCCCATCCACTAAGAGTGTCCACGACGAGTTCATCAAAGTGTCTAACCATTAGAGCCATCGATCTTTTGGAGAATAAGTTGATCAAACGGCTACGAAGAATCTTGTGATGGTGTTGAGAAGCACAGAGGAGGCTCTGATCACCTACAAGGCTTGCTATCGACTTTATATACCGTTTCGTGAACATCCCTGACTCGTTATTCATAACCGCTCGAGCTGATTCTGTCGTCGACATGAACACGTGTGTCTCTCCGAATAAACTTGTCCTAAAGCAACTTCCGTACCTGTAATAAAAGTATATATATTTATAACATTTATATCTGAAACCTTCTAGATGGTCGAGAGGTTTGTTCTGTTTACCTGATACGACGACTACGTACGAATTCGTAAAAGCCTTTGCTGCTGTTAGCGGAAAACATGAAGTGAAGTGTTTCTCCGATCCCTGGAAAACCATAGCTTCCCGGAGGAATACTAGCCGTTGATTTTTCTCGATCTCCGATCACGAAGTTAAGTAATTTTCCGAGTGTTAGTATCGCCACGCAGAGGAATAGAGCGATGAGGCATAGATGGTCCATTTGATTTTGTTTTTAATAGGATGAAGACTTATTTATGTATTTTAGTATACAATCTTAGATCGAGGCTATAAATCTATAAATATAGGGAGAGATATTTTGTAACGAGTGAGTGGAGTGTTGATCTTTTGTTGCTCATCATGATGTTTCTTTAGACTAAAAATATATTGAATATACAAAATGTATAATCGTGTGTATATATATAATGTTAGAAGCTATACAAAATGTAGATTTGGAAATGCTTGATTACAAAAAAAAAATATTTAGAATAGTTGATTACTATATATGTATATATATATTATGAGATTGAGACACACATAAAAGATATAAAATAAAATAAATAATAGTAGTATATCATAAAATGATCGCAATTGAGGAAAAAAATGGTAAATTAATATTCTAAATTATAAATGATAAAATAAATCTTTGTGGTCACATAAATAATAAGGTTAAACTGCATTTTGTGGAGTTGGTAAAATCTTTCACTCTGGTGATATTGAAAAAAGCATAATAAGGGAGATACGTGGACGGTAGAGAGAGGCTGCTGGGGTATTGCACTACACAGTCTCACGAGTGGTCATCATAAACTTGTTTACCACTTGTTGTGGAACAACTCCTAAGTGGGCAATTAAAGTGATAATCACTTTTACCACTCTCACGTCACATTCCTCTTTAATCTCCATTTTATATGAAAGTTAATAGAAGACATTTAACATGTGATTACTGATTACCCAAAAGGTTATCGTATTTGAATAAAACCATTTCTGTATAGCTTGAGTGTCACTGAACAACGAACTACATTTTTCTTTATTTCTCTAATAGTAATTAGCATATATGCACGTTAGATATACCGCACCAATCATACTTTTTATTTCATTATTTTATTCTTGAAGCAAATAACATTACATATAATTGATTAGAAAACTACTAATTCATGTCATTGTCAGTTCAAAGACATGTATATAAGCATAGGTTGTAACACGTACGATCAACTCGTTCTAACGAGCGAAACATTAACAACAGCGTATCGAGGCAAGCTCTCGTAGAAGTACTCTCCCACGATCTTTGCATACCTTTCAAAAAGCTCATCCATCACATTCTCACCGAACGTAGGTTCTAGCATTGGCTCCACAACTGCTCTTATGGTATTAGCCACTCTTAGTCCACTAGCCACGGCTTCGGGTTTGGACCGTACTTGGTCATAACTCTCCTCGTTGATACCTCCACCTTCCCAATCAAT